>QKQZ01054027.1:0-19525 GCA_003595255.1 Solenopsis fugax | reverse complement strand
ATGAAATTCAATCAAAATCAAAGGGATAAGGTGTATCGGAGCGTAAAAGCAAACGCGCCCGGGTGGCTCCGGTGGATTCCTTGCGGCCGGAAAATGTTTCGCGTCGCGGTGGATCGATCGGGGCGACTTTATTATTGGAGGAGAATTTCAGTCAGTTCCCCCGAGATGATTCCTGGGGGTTGTTCCTCCCCCAGTTCCTTATCGGTCGTAGCGACCGCAGGTTTATCACATTCGAAGGCTATCGTAGCATCCTCCACGAGCGTATGAATCATTATGAGCGTGTAAAATCGCCGCGATTACGGATATGACTAGCGCGGCTATTTTATTCGGCTAGTGTTTTAATCGATCTCATGGAAACTCGTGACTCGTGCAATCTCCTATGAGGTCTCTCCTCTCTCTTTGCCAAAAGTATTGGATGTGCTGACGAAATATTTAAAGAGGATGATCCAAGAGACGCACCTCGGTCCGTTGGACTAAGCAAACTCTTGCGCGGAAATCCACACGCGTAATCCTCCGAGTGCAATGTAGTCAAGTGAAAAGTAGTCAAGATAAAACGAAAGTGTACTCGTAAAAGGATTCTCGTACAAAGCTATTTCGAAAGGATCGATAACAATATTATCTTAATTAGGGAACACAACGTAGTATAACGCTTCCGAATTTGTTCTATCTAATCACATTCGATATCCTGAGATAAGAGACATGTCTACGTGTACGAAACGATGTTTCTGCGAAGATAGCCCGGGGGAAGCAGGATCATCGTATTAATTATCTATGCACGAAGTCAACGTTAGCCCTATCTTAGGCGATGCTGATAAATCTGGATCTCGCTACGCGATAATCGCACGGGGTATTATCAATATCTTGTACGGCGAGAGGACGAAGGGACTGACGGAATGATATTCCGAGGAATTAGGGAGTCCCTCTCGACTCATTTACGGTCCAGAACCCTTCGAGCCTGCACGCGTTAGTCACGCACGACGGAGTCCTCTTTAAGGCTCGCGAGCGAACGTTGTTTCTACGTACCCAGGCGAGTCCCAAAGCTCTCGGTCAGGGCTTAATGCGCCTAATGGAACCTCCTGAGTGCCGTTACCAATTTTGCCGCGACTCTCACGATTTAGCGGTGGGCCAACCAACCAGGACATTATTAAAATTTATTGGCCGGTCAGCCGTTCGCAAACAGTCGCCGCCACCCACCGTCGGAATGTTTTATGATCCTCCTTTGTGCGCGCGCACATACTTAATTCGCCCGCCAGAAAAACTTTGTTATCGTGTTGAAAGCTAGTTTGAAAGATACGTCGTAGAAATCTTAAGTTTGCAATGAAGGATGCCTTAAGAGTTTTCATTGCAAATAAATATTAAGATAGAAAAGTGATTAAACGTTTTTCTAATCTAATAGTTGATTCGTACTTTGTTTTCATATCATTAGTTTTATATCATTTTAAACGAAAATACTTGAAATTTTTTTTTAGAAAAAATGATTAAAAAGAAGAATATTTGCATATCTACGCACAGCACATTTTAAAAACTTAAAAATTCGAATTTTTAAAACGTATTTTTCGTTGGCTTAATACAAAATAAACGCGTAACAAATACCTATATACACACACATGTAACATTCTACGTGTTTTTTTTTTATCATAAACTGGCAAATATTATGTTTGTCTTTTCCTTTCTCTTTGATCGAGATTGTGATGAAAATATTTCAGTCGAAATTACATCATAAGAGAAGATTGCTTCGCCTCGAAAGATGCAAATACCGCTCGATTAATTGTTAGCTACGGAAACATTTCAAGCTGCTCAACATTCTTGTATGACAGCAGGTGGTTAAGTGTGCCTATCGTCCCCTATCAGTGCTCTAATCGGAACTGTTCGACTTCCTGGAGTTCCAGGCGAAGTACCTAATTAGGAACGACCTTTGCCGACGCCTGTACGACCATTTATCACGCATCTCTTCGCTGCTATTACGTGTGGCGAAATTTGCGAGCGGCAGATTTCATCTTAGATAACCATTCGGAATTTATGCTATTCGTATTGTCATCGGTTCTCGAAATTATATAGATGGAAAGAGTGAAATGATTAATTTTTTTAACAAACGAGTTTTACTTTATATTTTATAAGATTTCTATCATTTCCTCTATACTTTATTAAAAAATGATTTAAAATATAACGATATAAACTTTCTATTTTGTATTAAAATTTTTATAATTAGTCCTAAAATGTTTCCTGTACTTTTTTTTCTAGACATTAATATAAAATTCCCATCTTTCCATATAAAGAAATGTTCTTATAATTAAAAATTGGAATTATAATTTTGTCAATTTTAAAGGAGAAAATATAAGTTTATTTTCTCTGAAACATAAATTACTAAGGTAGTTATGTATTTTCGAATTGCTGTTTGTAGAAAGTAAATGACATAAAATTTTCTAGAATGTAATAACAACGACAGCAGCAGCGACAATAATAATCTCAAACAACTGTGTACGCAATAAACATGACGAAGAAAGACGGAAGTTTCAGCCGGTGCTGAAAATTTCATCTCGCGGCGGCGAGGCAGAAACTTATTCGACGCGTTGCCTTCCGTGATATTAGAATATATCTTGGAAAGTAGGATCATCATTAATTATCCGTGCGCAAAGTCAACGTTGGCCAGAATCGCGCGCGTCGGTAATAAATCTAGGTCTCGCTAATCGTGTGATATTGCAGCGTCGTTTGCGCATTATTCGTTGCGCGTAAACTTCGTGCTTGAGCTCGGGGTGTTTCCCAAATGTCGCTTCTCTCACAGCAGGGTGACTATGCTAGCTTACTGTACAAACGAGAATAATAATGGATCGGGAGAAAAAGAATCGAACTTACCGCATCGTTGTGATTCCAGAAAATATAGGCAGGTGGTTCTGGACTCTGCAGGACGACGCATGTGAGATTGATAGTGCTACCTCGATTGATGAACAACTCCGGCGCACCCAGAATCTCGGTTTTTGGCTCTGAAAAATATAAATGTCATTTTTTTATACGAGCAATTCTTTACCCCAGGCTATGAAGAGAGAGAGAGAGAGAGGGCAGGGGTTAGGGGAGCGGAAAGTAGGAAGAAGGACTGGGGACTTTTAGGTATAGACTATGTACACATGTAAAAGTGACTTATTATCAGGACTATTTTGCCAGCGGAAGAGAACAGTTGGGTGCCGTGATAAGTTAAGGTTGTGTAATTAAATATTACATTACACGAGAGTAAGAGGAAGAAATATTTCGTGTTTTTCGCCGTACGTCTCTCTCTCTCTCTCTCTCTCTTTCTTAGCAAATGAGGGCGCGTAACTCTTGCTCGGATTAAATTCACGAATCCGAGTACGCGGAGTTACGTCTACGCTTAGAATCCTTATTTCATGCAAATGTCAGACAGTTATCGCGGAATACTTGCTAGCGATACGTTATGATTTCTCAGTGGCTCGGTCGAGCCGCCTTGGTCATGAGGGCATATCGCTCTCGCGCGACTTTCTTTCGCATTAAACTTGAGAATCCGAATATCGAGACGTGGGATCTGTATCGCTCGTCTCATGACTTTATGTGTGCTTTATGTAAATAACAGATATTTGTTAGGTCGCGCTTCGGGGCGACAATTTAGCATGCCGACGCATGCAGAAGGCAACTTGGCCTCTCGCGCATCGGATTAAATCTAAAGATTTAAAGATGAGATTCCGTCGCGACCCAGAATTTTACGTTTCTTTCATGTAAATGTCTCCTGGCTCGACGCGTCTTGTTTTTTGTGATTCTTCAGCCACGCGTTAGCTTATAAAAAGTACAATGACGCTGGCAGGAGGGTGGGCAAGGGGGGTGGGCTCTGCCTTTTAACGCAAAACGTCGTAATACTGAATCTTATTATTCATATCATCACAGAGGATCTAGCTACGTGTTTGCAAAACGAAAAGGTAACATTCATTACCGTCAGCGCACTATAAAAACAACAAAGCTAATCCTCTCTATATCTTTTTATCTCGAATATTCTGCGAGAAAGAACTTACCTCACCTGCCATAAACGCCGCGTTTGAATAACAAAGTCTATTTTCTGATAGCTCCTACATCCAGTAAACACCTTTGCGATTTAAAAATTATAAATATTATTTACATAATTAACAATTTATGATGTATTAGAGTTAAAAATATACATATGGCTGTTTGACGTTGATTTAAACAAAAAAGAAAATGTACATCACCTACAGGAATATTTTTTTACATTTTTAGTTAGAGGTAATATAATCGCAATATAAATTTTTGCATATCCAGTAGATGTCCACGTAGTCTGTCATACGCTATCGGAAAAGATCGCAATAAACTTGTTGTCTATTTTCTCTCTCAAGTTTACATTCGAAATTCAAATTCGGGAATCGAAGCGGCAAGATTGCGCCCGCGTCGTCTCGTGGCTTGGTTCGTAGAACGGGCGACTATCCCTCGCCTAGGGAGTAGACATACACAACGAGGTCGTTATGGGAAGTTGAATCAGGGGCTCGCATCTGTCGGGAGAATTATGCAGAATTACACGCAGTGATCCCGGCGGGCAGGAATTATCCTCGGAAGTCTCTATCGGACGCCCGCTACCCTTTTACACCGCCCTCCGATAATAGTCCGTCACGGACGGAGGGTGAATTGTGCTGCGATTACGCGTGCACGCACATCGGGAATTTATTTATAATGCCGAAAAATGCCGAACAAAAATGTCGATGTGTTTGGATATTTATAGTTGACGTTCGGACGGATAGGCGAAGGAGCGAACGATCCGGTCCGTTTTGTGTCCTTTTGTGCTGTTGAAGAGTGATGTGGTTGACCTGGCCTCTGTGCCTGCCCTGCCTTCGAAAGAGCACTTTGAGGCGCTTCATATAGAGAGAGTATCCGGTATCTGTTACTGCGGCGACGGCGGCGGCCTGTTCCCGTGTGCGCTACGTGTGCGCTACGTGTGCGCTACGTGTGCGCTACGTGTGCGTGTGTGCGCACACGTGAATGTGTGCATGTGCACATATTATAGGGGAGAAATAGGAGAGACAGAGAGAGGTCAACCGGTAGATCGATGTGAATATTTTCTGGGCGGTCTCCTCCTCGAGGATTGACCGAAATAACCGGGCAGCGTGCTTTACGGCTTTTGTGCAACGGATGATACCCGGGGACGACGGTTAACCCCTTCCGAGTGGTTAACGGTACCGAGACATTCCCTCTATCTTTGTCCCTACGTTTGCGCTTTCTCTTTCCTCTACGCCGCGAAGCTCTTTCTTCCGGATTTCTCTCTGAATCCGGATTTCGACTTTAAAACCTTCCGACGTTTATTTTTAAGTCTACGGCACTTCGTTATATTTCGCATCCTTGTCGCCTGCCTGCCTGCCTGCCTGCCTGCCTTCCTTCTCTTCCCATGTGTCTCTTGTTCCTTTTATTTTTCCACCTCTAAGCTCGCTCGTCCAATATATGTTTCATGTTTCCATTTATTTTTAAATTTTCAAGTGTTAAAATGCGCAATGAATATCATACTCTAACATTTTTATACATTTTTTAAAATTTATATTAATTGTACCTATTTATTTTTCTACAATTAACATTATCTATTTCATTATAATTTTCAGCATACCGAAAGGACATCGGATTTGCATCCCCCAAGCCCCACTTCGCGTCCGTGTTCCAAGGTAAGCAAATTTAGTCATTTGTGTACATACATTTTCTCAATCTTCGAATTTGTTCTCTTGTCGATAATATTGCCTATCAGGGAGAGAGAGAGGGATAGTAAAAGTGCTGTCTATGAACTGATCGATATCGTGAATGTACATGAAACGCTTTAATATCGGTTAACCGCGAATGAAAGCCGACCTCGACAGACGGTAAACCTCCGAGGCTTGGTCAAGTCCTTCAACGAAGAGTTTCCGAAATTCTCGATTCGCTCGCATACTCATCTTACGATCTCGAATAAATATTTTAAATGGATAAATGTAAATGGATTTAATAACGTCAGAGTGAGGAGAGGAGCGAGACATTGCCATTTCTTTAACCAATCGTAATCATCACATTGTATTCTTTCAAAGAGTTCGACGAGAACGTTGACAAGAGGTCATCGTCAATCGACCAACACTTTATACTCTTTATTTTCTAGCAGATTTTTAAGTAATCGTTAATACACATAACCATAAATCATTTAATCTACGATTAATCTTGACACAAAATCATAATCTAGATATAATCTCTAATGAAAATCAAAATCAATCTCTTTGAATAACAGAATGCGCCAACTGTTTAATTGCATTAATATACAAGTATACATAATTACTGATAAATAAAGAGAAAAATATTTTTTAATTTCATATGTGGAAATTGTTTCGATAATAGGGTAACTTCAGAGAGAGAGAGAGAGAAAGAGAGAGCAGGAGGCGATGTCCCGCGTAACGTTCTCATTTGAAACTTTATTAAAGAAGTTTGTCACGCGATTTTGCGACACGGGTGCTCAGATGAATAAAAGATGTCGATAGACGACGGGAGTAAAATGTAAACTAGGAAGTAAGTTGGACGTCTTGAAGCGTCGTTCAAGAAGCATTCGCGAAGAGCATCGTCTCGAGAAATCGATTTTGTCTTTGCTTTTCGTGCGACGCGTTTTGAAATTGGGACATTTTGGATCCGGATTAATGTAATAGCGTTTCATGAGTCTGATGAATAAACGCAAAGAGAATTCTGAAATTGTAGAAAAGCTATAATGTATCAGAAAGAGTCAATTCTATTCTATACCTGTAGAATACAAAATTAAAAAAAATCAATAATTAAGTTATGACATATCTTTTTCATAAAAATTTGCAAAATTAAATAAAAGATTTCGATAAATTTATATTGTCGATAGTCTTAAGCTATAACCTTAAAGCTTTTAATAATTACTAAAAGAAGAAAAAAAATTTTTGTTAAAAGGGAATATTAACAATATAAAAAAATTAATCCTACAAAATCTTGAGATCCAAGGATTAGCAGGAAACTTGTACAAACGCGATTGAACTCCTTTGCATAAAAGAAACAGTTAAATTTACAGAGAAAAAAGGATAAACTCTTTCTAATAGATTCTTTTTTCTTAAAATAAATGCATTTTTCATCCTCTGTAAAATTTTGCATTTAGCTTGCATTTAGCAGTGTATTTCTAAGGTACATTGGATCATTTCCAGGAACCCGTAAGACTTTTATCCGCTTTCTCGATTTACCTATTACGATCGATCGATTCGATCGAATACATCACCGATATATGCGTCATTCGTGCGAGAGCTTCACATTCAGAATCCGTATTTGTCGAGCGCGTAGAATACACTCGCTCCCGATGCTTGACCTAAATAAAGCACAATCGTGAATGCCCGTTCCTTCCTTCCTGCTGCGGTTTCAGCAAGGTGCAAACTACATCCGGTCAGTTCGATCCAGTCGATCCAGTTCGGTTTACATTTCGGTCTTGGAAAACGTGCGCTATACGCGATAACAAATGGTACACTGTCCGTTGCATCGATTCAATCTCGTACTTTTCTCGTCGCATTCACTTCGAACTTAAGATAAATGCAACCGAATGTGATTTACATGTTTGTCTCTCTTTCTCGCAGATTCTCTTTCTCTCCTTCTCTCCTTAATTATCGAATACTCGAACAAGCGCACGAGTTTACTTAATTTTTAGTATATATTATATATTAAACTAATTTTTTAAATTTATACAAATATCGAGAAACGCACAATTACATTATTTTCTTGTTGGACGTTGCTAAACTTACGACAAGTAAGTCTTTCAGAAAGAACGTTTTAAAATTCGGATGAATCAATGCAGGTTGAAATAGTGGTTCAAACCGAGCATCCTTTGTAAGCGTTGATTGACCTGCATCGAACTTAAGGGATACAGTGCACTTCCTGCTTTACGAATACGGCGGACGATCGCGCATGAGACGAGATGCTAAATTGCGTTTAAGCGACCCGATCTCACGGTGATGTATGTGTTTGCCGAATACAGCAATTCGATGCAAATAGACAGTGATTTCGGAACAGTGAAATAGGGAAACGCGCGATCGACTAGTACGAACGACCACGGTTGACACGGTGGTCGAAGCGAATGAAAAGCGCCGTAAGGAACGAAGACCTATTTCTCGCGCTACGAACGAACTAAGCTTCATCTGATTTGCGAAATGAATCTTTACGTTTGGTCATTCTCTCGCAACCGTCTCGTCGGCAACTTCTCTCCTAGTGTCCTCCATCTCGTTATCCTCTTTCTGGAAATCTGAGCTTTTCAATCTTTCGAAAAGAGTACGTCTAGAGAGGTGTAATTTCGTGTTTGTGGCTTTGTTTTATGTTCTTCTCTATCCAGATTAGAAAAACGGTAAACACATCGATTAAAGTTGGAATTAAACTTGCAAAGTTGAATTGGGTCTTCCAAAAATGTTAGTATCACGATCGATTATCATTTTTAATGATTTATACACAAGATGTCTCAAAGTTATGGGGTTTTTATTCCCCATATTTCGAAAATAATTCAAAATTATGAAAAATCGCGAAATACATGTCCGATCATTCGAGAGGCTATTCTACTCCTTCAATCCTCTTAAGAGTAACCCTTCGGAATGATCAAATACATATTTCGTAATTTTTCATAATTTTGAGCCGTTTCCGAAATATAGAGGGTGAGAATAGGTTTTTTAGCTATTCTGTATATTCTAAATAACAGTGATATATATTATGCTACTGCTTTTAATATCTACTGCTTGTAATCTCGAGTGAAATATTTTAAAAGAGTAATGTAGCAAAGCGCTGTAAGGTACCGAACTTACGAGTAAGCTCGTCGGTAAAAACAGGGAGTCGCATCACGAATTATGATACTCATGCCGGCTATGTTTGTCGAAAGTGGGTCGCTCTGGTACATCCCACTGGGAGTAAATTGATTCTACGCTCGGGGAAGGAATACGGTAAATGCAAATCGTCGCGTTCTTCTTCCGCCCCAATGGGAAACGCCTCAACTAGTCCGGGTCGGACCCGCACTTTCGATAGCTCACCGAATGTCGCTCTCCGTGCTTCCGTTGCGTCCATCGAAACCGTGTTACACCTCCGTCGAATACCATCATCGAGGAATGGCGCCCGGGGTCGGCTTCTTCTCTCGTTCTCACGCGCCACGGCGACGGAATGTAAACTGGTTATTCCTTGGTCGCCCGTTCGAGGTCGAGTCGGTAGATAGAGACACGAGCGCGAGCGTAGGGAAAGGGACTATACAGTGGGAGTAAGCAAAATGTAGAGATTCATGAATACAGATTTATCGGTGTTCTTTGCTTTCTCTCTCTCCAAAATAAGACGAAACCAAACAATATATTGGAAAAGAGATTTAGCATATATTGGGATTTCATTTTAATTTTAATAACATTATATGACGTACCATATATACTTTTAAAGATTTTTATACTCTACTTATTTCATGAAAATTTTAATATGTATAATTATAATAAACTTTCGAATATATAAAATACGCGCGCGATAAATATTTGATATATTGACGATTTGCTGCGCGATGAATTTTTTATTCACTTCATTAGACAAGGATTAATTAAATTCGATTGGAATTTCGTTGAGGACGAGCCAGCAAATAGCATCTCAAGCTGCTTGGTGTGGCATCGCATTATCTTTTTAAATGAGACTGCGACAAGTGTTATGACATCGTTCGCAATTTTTACACCCATTAAAATGTGAATGTACAATTTGTTCATTCTTTCGTTCACAATTCATTTGCTTACTTCAACTTTATACATGCCACATTCTGAAAGACTTATCGCGTTGGGACAGTAAATCGCATGTTTTTAAGCAAAGATCAAAATCCCGATATCACGATCATCCCTACAATCGTGATTCCCACATGGAAAAAGCAATTTTTACGATGGAAACTTTCGCTAAGAACGTTCGCCGGATTGGACGACTATGAGTTTGAACGGATTTGACGCTTTTTTCTCTTGAACCATTTGGACCGAGGTCGGGTCCCTTAGACGGAAGGATATCATCGATAAAAGCAAGTTTTCGCTGGCATCGCTCCTCGTCCGAATGGAATATAAACGGAGCCGGTTTTCCCCTACATCCCTGTTTGCGTTTGCGTAACGTGATCGAAGAGGCGGCCAAGCAACTTCCGCAAGCTCTCTCCACGACGACCGTCGTGCAACTTTACCCGTTCGGATCTGCCATTCGCACTGGTTACTTTTTTACCACCCATCAGGACTATCAGGAGCAGTGGTCCACGCACGGTTTCTCCCTCTCTTTATATTTTCTTTTTTTTTATTTTTTTTTTGAAAGTAAGATTGGGTAATGCCATTCGTCATACGAAAGACAGTTTTATATAACTCCGCTTTTATATAACATAATCTTGTTTTTATCATTGTATTTCAAGTGCCAAAATTTGTTCTAGTATTTAAGGCGCCGCATTGGAATAGAGAGATAATTGAAAGCGTAATAATGAAATCTAGAGCCAGCAATGGGTTTGGATAGGTTAATTAATCTGCTCAATTCGTAACATCACTAGCATTCATAATTAGACGTCAATACTACTATTATCGGCAATGATATGGTTTCGCGCGTATTATCGCAGGTTCTATCGATCCCTCTTTCATGAGAGTTCCGTGGATCCCGTAATCACGAGCATTTCCGCGATACATGTACCACCATCTCGTCGAAAAGCTCGAAATTAGTTTTACCGTCGCAATTACCGTCGCCGAGCGGCGGAATTTGATTACACGCAAACATCGATTCGGGGCGGTCGGAACGAGCGATTGCGATTTTATTATCGTGTACATCGTGGTCGTAGCCGGCGGTCTGCGTGGCATAAATCGAAAAAGCCGTTCTTGTCGCGTTTCTATTACCAGCGTTATAGTCGACGCGACGGACGGTGCGAGGTCGCACAAAAAGGAGCATTTAAAAAAATATATATCTCGAAAAATAGTAACGTGATGACTGTAAGTTATCGTGCACCAATAGTTTTCGAATGACCAATAACGATGCGTTATTGGTCATTTGAAAACTGTTAAATGAGCAATAACTTACAGTCGTCGCCATAGTAATATTATATTAATAGGATATACAATGTGCTCATACAATTTTTTTTTTTTAACAACCGATAGATTCGATACGTTTCTATGTTGCTATGTTTATCCCGTGACCTATCAATTTCGTTTAATATTTAAATGTTGCTTTGACAGCGACTAATTCTTAGACCGAAGCAACTTTGCGCGTTTTCCGCAGACAACAGCATTGTTTAACCTTTGAAGCGCGTCTCCGTAAACTTTGATGGTGCTTTAATCGTCTTTATCGTCACTCAAAGATGCAACGCCGTTAAGAGTCGCGGCTGCGAGCTACACGAGAGGCGAATATATGGTGACACGGTAAATAGCCTCGTTTTCCGAAGTTGGCGATCTTCTTCCTCCCTCTTCCTCCCTCTTCTTTTCCGCCTCGAGAATACTTTTTATCAGCGACCGTTTGCGGAGGCGTCTCCTTCTCTATCTCATCTAAGTTTTTATTACTTTCGTCGATGGAAGTTTATTATGTTTGCTACGTTTCTAATATCGAACGATACCCCCATTCGTGACGTAATTTCAAATGGATAGATGGATTTTTCTATTACGATTTTGTAACAAGAGCTCATTCCTTACGTTATCTCAAATTGGATGACAAATAAAAGTACCAGACATAAAACAAACATAATCCGATATTCGCGTATTTCCATTTTATACATATATAATTACAATACATCTTTATATAATAAAAGAGAGAAATAAGGGAAATATTCCGAATAATAAAAAAATTTCAAATATTCTGCGAGAGTATAAGGGAAAGAGAGATCGAAATAAAAGGTCCAACCCTGCGTAAAGAAATCTACTTTCTCAGTTACTAAGCGCTGATTTATGTAATTATTTATTCTGCTTGCGATTGTTCTTCCGTGCTTGTAGAAGTTTCATTTTCCGTGCTTGAAGTTGAAGTAGCCAATTACTATCAGATTAATGAAGAACTCGGGAGAAAACTGACTTTTCACGTTGCTGACGGTTGAACCTTTCAAATCCACAGAAAGAGAACGACGTAGCGGGAAAATGTTACATAGCGTTCCGAAGAAAGATGGGTAAAACGATAACAGATTTCTTTTAAAGATTATTCGAATCACTTTGAGAGCAGAAAAGTTAATTAAAAAATACATTTTTACAGACTAATAACTTATTAACATCGCGTTTCATGTCAATTACGAAATGTAATCTCTATTTTCATGTACGCTTGCAGAATTTATCTCGAGTGCAAATGCACGTCGAATGAGCTAATAATAGAAATGAATTTACTCGTTTTTAAAGCCTTCCTCCAAATTAAAGCCCTTAAAATTTAAAAGATATCTCGTACACAAATCATACAGTTTGCATTTGCAACAAGAATTGATTTCCATTGTTCGCCAATGAAGCGAAGCACGTCTGAATATTTCATTCATTTCTTCGCTCTCGCTATTTTCCTTGTTCCCGCGAGTGACAGTTTTCTACTTGGTCGCGCGCACCGTTTTTCAGCGCGGTGTCGTCGAAGAGACGCTTCGCAGAGCGCGAACGATGATGAAACGAAATTATATGGTCCCGTCAATATCAGAGCAATGCGCACTGTTCTTTCTTCTTTACCTTCTCCTCTAACGCTTACTCTCGCATCTGCTCACTCGTTCCTGTAAACGCGTCCACGCGACGGATTCAAGAAATAAAGTCAAAGTACGTTAAGTCGAAGGTTGTACTATACAAAACCTTGGTGGGACGGTACAGCTCGAGTAACGTCTTGGTAGACCACAAAACTTAACGTTTGTCATTCCGAGCTAAAAGCTCGGCCATTCCTCTTTCACCCCGTTCTACGCTCCATCCTCCGTCTCGGCAACACGTAGAAGAGGCTTTAACGCGTCCTCCTTTCTAAAAGGCGGCACGACCTCAACTTTTCCGCATGAACTCGAGAGCTTTTCTTAGAACAGCGATGCCTTCTGTTGAGGGCTAACCATGGCTACCACCGCGGTGGATATGGGTGGATACCTCGCGCGCGAGCTGCTTAACGCGAAAAGTCCTTTAAGTCCTAACGACGCGTATGCAGATGTTTCGCGTCGAAATGGTCGACACCCGACACCATGGTCGACAAAAACTCGCGCGCGAATGAAAGAATTCGCAAGGATTGTTAAGTCGATGTGAGAAAATACCTAACAAACTTTATATATTAACTGTTTTATTCTATCTTGCGATGAGAATGTACATAGATATAGATACGTTATTACGTAATATCGCAAAAACGCGAGTTCTTTGAGGAACATCCGTAGTGCGAACAAGACTTTCCAAATTAAATCTTTGCTTCATACTTTTCGTTCCTCTGATCTAAAGCACCGTTAATAATAGTACCACCTCGCTATTTTCGCGTTCTTTCTTCACGTACTAAGAAATATCCTCTTTGTGATGAGGTAAATAGGGATCCGAAACGCGTTTACGTGAGGCTTTGGGACATAAATACATAATGTAATTATACATATTTGCAAGATATAATTCAACTTTAATTCCTCTTGGCGGAATAATAAAATTGCACATCTTTTCGCCTTCGTATTTTTAATAATGACTCAATGGCTTAATTGCTATATAAGAAATAAAAATAAAATTAGTATTTTTACTAGTACAATTTTCATTGAAGCTGAATTAAAGATGCAGCAGCAAGAAAATGAACGTGCAACAGAATGTATGTATATTATGTAAATGTGTATTACATTTTTCTTTTAATTATACAAAAAGCAGAGTTGCAGACATTTACATTTTTTATAATATTTCTATATATGTTACAGTAATGTACTTGGCAAATATGTAAAATTATATTATGCATTCTCCTGTCCACTGGCTCAATGCTTCACGTAAACTCGCGTTTCCTACTTGTCTAGTCACAAAGGGGACTGTTTACGGCTGATACACAGCGTATGTTGGCGCATGCAGAATGCAATGGTTATATTGCGGGAAATTGGAATCCGGTTAAGCTGCTTTTATCGAGTAAGGAGATTGTGCGCTATCGCGTGTGTACGCGCTACGTAAGCATACGCTGCATTCTCGCGAGATTGCTTGTACGTCGTATAATCATTATGGTGCCCTGCGGGGCTTGTACCGTGGGACAGGCTTTTGCGACATACAAGAAGTTGCACTTTTCATCCGCAAACAATCGAATATTTTCTTGTCTGGTAAGAATAACGCTAAGAAGCGTGGCGCTTACCCAATAAGTAGATGTACGTACATGCAGGGAAAATGTAGCGCTGAAAGTTTCGCCTCTTCCGGAATAGCTCTCTATCGAAATGGCGAACGTTGTATTTTTCACCATTTTCCATTCTGTATTTTTCTGAAATTTTCGCAACGGTAAGCGTGTTGCGAAACGTGACACGCACGTCGGAATCAACGAGAGAGATAAAAATCCTAGATTACGTTCTTTTTTTCCGCGTCATGTAAAACAGTGCGGTCTTGGAGACCCTCTTAGCTACGACGACGTATACGTGCGAGGTTGCTCCTTACTCGAAATCCCAGGGGAACCGCCGCCGCCGCCCGCGCCGCCTCGCCGAGCGGATGCATATGCGATGGGGAAGCGAGAGAGCCCGGTTCGGCTCGGCACGGCTCTTACGATTCCTCTATCCGCTACATCGGAGATATGATTTTTGTTGCGCGCGGATAAGCTCGACTTACGTCGTCGGGCCGGATATAGAAAACTTCCAATGGAATAGCTATTAGAAAAAAAAATATGTTTTTAAAGATCTAGGAACGTAACGTGAAAATATATAATATCAAAGAAACTTTATTTTCCTTCCTTGATGGATTTAAAAAGTCGATATGTTAAGAAATCTTTGAAATACACGAGGAATTATTTTCTACAAATATATCGAGAAGCTGAAATTCCACAAAAAAGTTTCAAGAGACACTGGAGAATTCCCAAAGTGGCTATTTAAAAATTACAAAATTAACTCTGATGCGCGCACACACACACACACACACACACACACATCCACGGTTTTAACAGAATACTTAAAATCTTCGGGATAGATAAAAGTGTTATATTTTTAGAACATTCAAAAATTGTAAAGAATCAACGAGCCATAATGCGACGCTTTATGATACTCGGCTATTTTCTTGCGAGCTTGGGTTCCTTCGCAATGCACGTTCACTAACGATACTCGGTGTATACAAGCGCACGATGCTGCTAGCTTGTCACTTCGGTCAGAATGGATGACACTCGGCCGGGACCATAATTTATGGTGCGCCTGCGAAAAGAAGGAGTGATACACTTCTTACCGCCGAAGCTCGGCGAAATAAAAGTCGTGACACGGCCCCGCGGTGCTTCGTCTTTTTGGCAAAAAATGCCGGATTTTTGCGATACGTGTGACGACGAGCAATGGAGAATTTCTCGACGGGCATTTATCCGAATGCATACGTAATCGTAAAATTACGAACGGACGGGCGAACGAGTTTTTGTTAATCTTTCACGAAGAAGAACTGTGTGATGGATGATGGTTTCGCGTCAAGCACGGCTATTTCGTTCTCGCGATTATTTTTTTTTTTTGGAAACTTAATTATGCATTGATAAAGTGCATTCACGTAAAATTGTAATTCATGACGTGACTTGTTGTGGAAATGATTCTTTTTAGGTCTATATTCCATTTGCTTTATCAAACATGATAAAAAATCTTGTGCAATATAATTGATAATTTATCATACTATCTCTATCATAGTCTTGATCTATAATGGGAAGAGATTCAAGTAACTTAAATTAAATTTTAAAAATTAAAGTTGGAAATTTTTCTCTTGTACAATCTCGATGCAATATTTCCGTGCTTTTTTTCAGTCAACTATATGAAATAATAAACTCTCTCTCGCATAGTAATATAATGTATAATACGCTGTAGAGAGAACAAGATACGTCTAGGACTCGAGTATCATGATCGTGCGGGAAAAGTGTGTCAAAGATAAAAATGGTCCGCTCGTTCGCAACCCCGTCTGGGTCAATACGGAATTCTTTGAGCAGTAGGACACGTTTGGTAACGTTGTCGTCACGAAATCCTCGAAGGACCTCTAGTGCATTGGAGTCTACGATGCATATGTAATGCAGTAACGTTCTGGAAAACCACAGCTTCATCAAATTGTGGTAGACGTGGAAATTATTTTGATGCATGGAAAGTCAGTGATATATATATTTCGGAAGAAAATAAAATTTAATAGAAACTTTTCAAATTTTGTTGTAGATAAAATTTGTACTCTTAAAAATTTTGAAAAAATGCCACTTGCGCATATATTTTGAAAAAAAAAGTATTACGACAGAGATATTTGAAAGAGAAACGAATAATATTAAAATAAAAATTTGATGCAAGAACAACGGGATCTCGAGAGATAGCTTTCATTCGTTATCGAAGACACAGGAAGTTGGGACGCAAGCCGGAAGCCTTTTCCGTTTCGCGACGCAGGAAATTCCGGGATTTTTGTCATCCCGTTTTCTTGAAAGAGACGCGCGACGTAAACTTTGATCTCGCGAGCTTCACTTAAGGGAAGAAGCTTCCTCTTGGAGCTGTTCCTGGAGCTAACAACTGATGGCACTCGTGTGTCACTTAAAGTGCCGACCTTTAAGCCGCGACGACGTGTATGGAGATGTTCCTACAGCGATAGGGTCTCGAAAGGGCGGTTACGCGGCTGCATACCTAATGGCTAACAATATATATTAGGAAATTGGCCATTGTTTTGTTCATTCTTCCCGTTCTTCCGTTCGCGAGCCCAAACAGCCCATCGAAGAAATACGTGAATACGTTTAAATTCCGCGCATCAAAATTTCCTACAGCAATTTATCTCCCGCTTCTCGTCTCGCGCGAATGAATTACCATTGCGAAAATAGTGCGTTGGACTCACAAATGGGTTAAGTAATTCCAGGACGTACCGTGTGTCCTTTAAGTTCCCGCGTAAATCACTCCGCTGGCGGAAGCCGTTAAAGCTATTTTTATAGCCGGCAATATCGAAACGCGTCGCACCAAGTATCCGCGCGTAATAGTTGCTGCGTGCAACCAAGTTATTTTCATTTATAAGCATATATATGTTGTACATATATACATGTATACGCGAATATCGATTTTTTTATGCGAAAGTAATCGACCGCACGTCGCAGTTTTTTTTTATTTTTTTTTTTATAATGGCCGAGTATTCCCAATCTTCATTCATAGGAACTGTTCGCATCTTTATTGACAATATCGTCGGCAGTAAGTGGTAATATCGTACATATTGTGGCAAAGAAGGCTATAAAAAAGAAAAAGCGAACGAACCTCCTTTAACGGCTTGCGCGGCAAGCATTTTTCTCGCGTGCGTCGGAAAATCCTACTGCAGTACGAGATGCGGTAAAATGCGAATGTGCAAGCGTTATGGACATTTGCGGTCGCAATTATAGCTTTTACTGGTTTCTTGGTCTGAGAGAAAATACGAGAGACATCGCACGTAGTAATCGTTGAACAGCGTGCCATTTTCGTCTATGAAGATAGGCATACGAAAATGTTATTTTTCTTTATCAAAAAATTGAAAAATGAGTTCTAAAATGTTTTTCTAATATTTTGAATATTTTGAATATTTCTAATATTTTGAATATTTATTCTTCTTTTAAGTATAATAATTTCCAATTTACAGCAAAAGTATTTGAAAAATTTACGAAAATAAATGTTGTTTATTATTACTTTGTAAATTTTTTATGCGAATATTTTTGCATCGGTTTACGCGTATCTCCCGCGATTGAACGAATCAATATGTTATTACACTATGTAAGAATATATGTTTATTTATCGATTTACATTACATGATGCAGACGCCCGTCTTTCTTTTGTACGATAAGAGATATAATTTGGATATTCATTGTGTGTGTTCCGTTGATATCTCGATAGCACACTCTGTCAATCCATTCGTTTTACTAACAATGCGAGGTAACGAGTGGCATACAGTCCATCGTATCAAGTGAGTAGTTATTACGCATAATTGACAAGCGGGTTGGTTTTGGGTCAAAGCTAAATCGGGAAGTGGGAATGGAATATCCCTGAGCGGAACAGTTAATGTCAACCAATAACTCGATTGCCCTTTCAAAAAGTACTCGACGACAAAGGTAGGTTGAATTTCATTCATCCGTGTCGCTAACTACGGGGATAGATAGCGAGGACAAATCGACGCTGGTTACGATCATGTTTTCATTTGTCTATTGATATTTTTATTTAATTTTGCAATGTAAAACCACGCTAAAACAAGCGCTATGTTCATTGAAAAAAAGCATAACGTAATTATTATGTCGGTAAGAAATTAGTGATGTACATCTATTTTGATTTGCGAGAAAGTATGCTTATCAATTTAAATAATTCTAATAGAGAGCGACATTAGTTTGCAATTGAGAATCTTTGAGAAGGCTGCGCAGTGAAAGATATCTATTTCTCGCGGAAATTTCTGGTAGGAAAAGGATTTTTACAAGGACGCTAAATCCTTGACTCGATTTTTCATCGGCGAGAATGTATGTTTACAAACTCCTCCAATTGTGTGTAGGAGTAACAGTTGCAGGTCTATTGAGAACAGTCTCCATTTGAGAACATCGAACGGCGGAAAATATCTTTGGAAGGAAGGAAAGCTGGTTGTCGCGCTTTCCTCGGAGGAGACGGCAAATGGAAATCACAAATGACTGATAAAACTCAGGCGAGCTCTCTTCAGCTTCGCTGCTCCTTCGTCGTCTTCAGGCTCGTCGTCTCTTTATCCGGCGAGTTTGTAAAGGCTTTTTCCCTTATCAGCGAAGCGACTCATCTTCTAGTCGTTAGGCATTCTTCTCGCGCTCTGAAACCGTGCTTTCCTTCCACGACTCGTCGAGTCTCAGGCCTCGTTACGATTCACTCATTTTTCGCGGATCTACGCGCGCTCGCGTATATGATGTCAAGCTCGGAGACAGAGAGAGAGGGGGGAGGGGAGGGAGGAGGGAGAAAAAGAACAAGATTCCATTATTACGACAGTTTGATAATAATTTTGACGATACCGCGATAATGATATTTCTAAAAGTGCAAGATAGACTAACTGATGGATTCTTAAATGCTTAAATATAATGGAGGATAATGAATGTAAAATGTGATTCACGTAGAATGATAAATTATTCTTGTAATCCCAACAATAGTACGATCATTTCACGTTGCAACTTAAATTGTAATAGAAGAGATAGTTATGAGAAAAAGATATCGGTCCTTAATTATTATTAGTTATTAACAAAGCCATTATTTATTCTCAAGTTATTATCTCGAATTTATGCATTTATGTGTCTATGAATTTAGACTCGATTCGACGAGTCGCAGTAATTCAAAACTAAGACGTCTTACTGATTAAGCGTACTTTTCAGAAATTTCTCGTATCTCACTCGGTTCCAATTAGGAAATCGGTATCGCTTTTGCCGCGCACTTCCAAAGTCCGGCGATAATTGGTCTCCGAAAGTTCTGTTCCGACTGTGAAAGACGTCGTCATCCGGTTCCTTATCC
>QKQZ01054025.1:0-10545 GCA_003595255.1 Solenopsis fugax | reverse complement strand
GACTCGCATTTGCCGTATCTCTTTCTTGTTTTGAAAATTTCACGAGTCCAGATTTCTATATTGTGTATATATATATATATATATATATGAGAAATTTATTAAAATTTTATTATATGTATATATAGGATCTAGTTCTACACCTTCTACACCAATTAGTAAAGTAAAGTCTGCAAAATTGAGCAAAAATGAGGAAGCAAATGTGGAACACGTTCTTGCCGAATGTACCGATTTATCAAGGAATGCTGCAGATGTACAACACATGATTTTAAATGAGTTTAAACAAAAAAATGTTATGTCAATAAAGTCGTCTGCAGTATACGAATTACACGCGGTTAATCAGGAAAGTATTATAAATGATAAGCAAAAATCGTCGAGTTCTATCCTTGGTTCCAGATCTATTAGTAATAGCGACCAAAAAATTCTGAAACATAAAAATACAAATTTTACAGAAAAAATGATTGAACATCATAATAGTAAAGATATTGAAACAGCCAATATAGAAAAGGATTTAAATGATACCACGATATCGATAGATACAGAAATGAATTCCACAGACGATAATAGTAAAAGTAAACAAGGAAAAAGGAAGACTGTAGAGTACACAGATGACGGTACAGATAAAGAAACCATCAATTCTTTGAATACTATAAGCAGCGATAAGAGAGAAAAAATAACGAGGATCAAGAATAATACAGGTTTAAGTGAAGAGGTAATTAAGAGTTCGAGGTTTGTAACATCAAAGGTATTGGAGGATGCAGACACCAAAACGGTGGATGTAGAGAAAGAGGAAAACGAGGAAAGAGTGACGATATATGATGACGATGGTACCAGTATCAGCGACATAGTAGCAGCACAGGCGCTTCATGAATCGTTAAGTAAATTAGGCAAAGTTCCGCCGTTAGACACCGAGATGGATGAGATGCAGAATACAAGTTTGCGAGACGAAACAAAGATGAGGGAGCATTCTGAAAAGGATATAGGTACGCAGGAAGAAACAGTAGAAGGTTTTATCGGTCCGTTGCTTGACGAAAACTTTAAAGCGGATGAAAAATTGTCACAAAAAACAATGGCGATGGAGGAGGTGCAAAATTTATTAATGAAAGTTAAGGTGCAGACTGTCGAGGATGATGACGACGAGGAGAAAGCTGTCGGTATTTCACCGGATGGAAGATTTTTGAAATTTGAAGAGGAAATTGGTCGTGGCAGTTTCAAGACTGTTTATCGCGGATTAGATACCCAAACGGGCGTAGCTGTAGCTTGGTGCGAATTGCAAGAAAAAAAATTGAATAAGACAGAGAGATTGAGATTTAGGGAAGAAGCTGAAATGTTAAAAGGATTACAACATCCGAATATTGTAAGATTTTATGACTATTGGGAAGTTACACTTACCCGTAGAAAATATATTGTACTAGTCACTGAGCTTATGACATCAGGAACATTGAAAACGTATTTGAGGAGGTTTAAGAAGATCAATCCGAAAGTAGTAAAATCTTGGTGTCGGCAAATCTTGAAAGGCCTGAGCTTCCTTCACTCTAGATCACCACCCATTATACATCGTGATTTGAAATGTGATAATATTTTTATCACGGGTACGACGGGTAGCGTGAAAATTGGTGATTTGGGTCTTGCAACATTGAAGAACCGTAGTTTTGCAAAGAGCGTTATCGGTACACCGGAATTTATGGCGCCTGAAATGTACGAAGAGCATTATGATGAGTCAGTTGATGTTTATGCTTTCGGAATGTGTATGCTCGAGATGGCTACTAGTGAGTATCCATATTCCGAATGTACAGGGCCAGCACAAATATACAAACGCGTAGTATCTGGTGTTAAACCACAGAGCTACGATAAAGTTGAAAATCCGGAGGTACGTGATATTATAGAAATGTGTATACGTTTAAAGAAGGAAGAACGACCGCTCGTTAAAGATTTACTTAATCATGAATTCTTTGCCGATGATGTTGGACTGAAATTGGAGATGGTTTCGCGAGATTCGGCGGTTGCGGATACGGAGCTGTCGCGTGTCGAGTTTAGATTGCGTGTGCTGGATCCAAAGAAGCGTAGCAACAAGCACAAGGAAAACGAAGCGATACAATTCGAATTCGACATACAGGCTGATAACGCAGAGGAGGTAGCGTTGGAAATGGCAAAATCTAGCCTCATATTAGAGGAAGACGCTAAAGCAGTGGCTAAAATGTTGAAATCACAAATTACCACTCTATTACGAGAACGAGAAGATCGTAAAGCCAAAGAAGAGAAGGAACGTTTGGACAGGGAAACTGCCGCCACAGCTACAGATGTCACAGCTAACGCTGCAAACGCTGAGAATTTATTACAACAGCAACTGCTTCTTCAGCAGATGCAATTGCAGCAACAGCAACAACAACAACAGCAACAACAAATTCAGTCTAATATTAATATGCAGATGCAAAATCCAGTGCCGATGCAATTGCAACAAACTCAAATACCTATTCAGCAACAGCAATTACAGTCGACTGCTCAACAAGCTCAACAGCATAATTTACAAGCACAGCAGGTTCAGTTGGTCCAGCAACAACCGATAATCCAACAGCAAACGTCGGTCGTGCAACCCCAACAAGCACAGCAAATACAATACCAACAACAAATACAGCAGCAGTTTCAGCAGCAACAACAGCAACAGTATCCTCAGCACGTCCCGCAGAGCTTGAACGCGAATTCTCCACAGTGTTCGACTCCACAAAACCTTCAAGCTCAGCCTCAATTTCCACAGGTGCCACAACAATTGCAACAGCAGCAGCATGTTCAACAGCAATACATACAATTGAATCAGATGAGTGTTCCGCAACAAATTTCTCATCAGATGCAGCAACAGATGCAGCCTCAAATGCAGCCTCAAATGCAGCCTCAAATGCAGCCTCAAATGCAGATATTGCCCCAACAACAGCACATGCATCAACAGCTTCAACAGCAGCAATATGCGGCGCAACCACAACTCCAGCATGTTCAGCAGTTGCATCAACATACCGTTGGTTCGTCGCCCGTTCAGAATCAGCAATATTATCAGCAGGGCGCTACTGGCTCCTCGGGATATGTATCAGCAAGCTCTTTGTATCAGCAAACCATGCCACAACAAATATTTCACACATATGCCACGTCTACTAATCCCTCCGGTCACGTAGAAATCTTATCGTCCACCCAAACTGCTACGCAGATTTATTCTCACACGAGTTTACCCGCGAGTGCGGTGTCCGCATCCTCGCAGTCGCAATACATCCCATCGGCAGGTCAAGTTCAAACACCTATACCGCCGGCCATAAGTGCCAATAATACATCAGCCGTGACGCATATGCAAAATGTCTCGACTTCGACAATTCCTAATATGCAAAGCGCGCCTACTTTACTCGGCAACGCTGGTCAATCTCAACAAAATATTCTCCTGCAAATGCAATATTCGCAAAACGCAAATGTTATGTCCAATTCTATTTCGATAACACCCAATATGGCGAATGTCTCAGCGCCATCATCTACTAATCTGCAGTCACATCAACATTTTCTTTCGAATGCGGATCAATGCCCTACGACTGATAGATCTTCTCTGGTAAAACAAGACACTATGGATTCGGTACAGTCTCTGCCACCAGATCCACCAATTAATTTACAGCAAGATCAAATTGTTGCTGCTGCTCCAATCGCAACGGGCGTTGCACAGCAAATTGTAACGTCAAACGATGGGTAAGTCAAGATAGAAGAAAAACGAGTGAAAAATTGTTAATTGAATATTTTATTTTCCAGAGTCACGCCAGAAAATTCCGAAAGTGTTCCTGCTTCCGAGAGAAGCCGGATAAAACGTACAGGAACTAAACGTAAGAAACCGGGCATTAAATTAACGGTCTTATCTGTCAGTAGCGGTGAAGGACAATCAATGACTGTCGAGTGCCAGTTAGATACGAGTAAACAAAAGACTGTTACATTTAAATTTGATCGAGACGACATGGTACCAACAGATATTGCTAACAATTTGGTAAGGACATGTCTTTTGTTTAGGATGTTTATTATCTCGAGAAAACCGGAAAAACCTGGAATTTTCAAGAAATTTATTTCTTATCTTTGAAAATCATAAATTTTTATGAGATTTTATTAGTACTAAAGGAAAATTTTAGGAAATTTTACTTTTAAATGTTTAAATCTCTCTTTTTCGAATAAAATTGTTTCCTTGATTTTTCTTTATAATGCAAAATCAATTAGCTATAAATATTGCGTACACATCTACGTATATTCTCTTATATCTTACGAGTTTTTATTAAAAAAATCAGTGACAATAGAAGACACTACATTATTCTAAATTATAATTGTGTGTTTAATCATCTTTCAAATTCTGTATATCGGGTGAGATAGATTTGTATATTGCGGACAAACATGCTATATTTAGTTTATATTATTTTTTTTTTAGTCTTTCCCAAATTTAATATAAAAACTCTAATAGCTTTTCTTTGTAATTGTTTGATTCAGGAGAATAGTAAAAAGTATAATAAAATAAATTTATTTCAAAACTACATTAAAAAAATTCTCTTACTTGGAATTTTGAATAAAATTGAAAAATCCAGGAATTCACAGAGAATTTTTTTTACAAAATTTGAGTAAATATACTGTTTAGGCATCTTACTTTATATCATTTTTCTTATATAATTTTTTTCATTTTCTTTTAATATATTCAGGTTGCTGAAAATCTATTGCCGCAATCTCAGTGTGAGACATTCATAGAATTAATTGAAGACATTGTTAAACAATTGCGTTTGGATCCTACACGTACCTTACCTTTGGTAGCACATGGTCCACCTGATCAATCTGCTGGTGGAAGCCCGGTTACAAGCCGACGTCCTAGAGATCGCGATCACAGTCTCGATACAGCTAAAGTATGATTTTTGTAGCTATTAAAGAATATAAGGTAAACATTAATGTCATCGTTGAAGGTGCAGTGTACGGCGTAAACTTACGATACTTACATCATACTTTGCAGAATTCTGTCATTAATTTTCTTATCTGGGCGCTATTTTGCACGTGAAACTTTTATGTGCTTTTCAAACGTACAGATGCGTTTAAGACAATGCTTTGCATAAATAGTCATTTTCTCTTTAAATGTAGTAATTTGCATTTCTATTTAAAATATTGAATCTATAATCCAGGACAGTAATATTAGAATAGCTTAAAATAGGGAGCTTTGTGTGGAACACATATTTTCAATATAGAATCAAGGGTATGTATATAATTGGTGTATATGGTTTTGGACGCAGCAGGTGAGACATGGCTCGCTAACACGTCAAAGCAGCCACCGATCGTCGTACAAAGTCCATCGTAGACACCGTTCGGTGAGTTCATCGATTCCACCGTCCCTTTTCCCGTTTCTCCTGTATTTCAGAATTACACACCTGTGGACGCTTACGCATCTCATTTCTGTTACACTTGCAACCAATTATGCTGAGACTCGGACATTTGATAGGCCATTATAATTTTGTCTTGTTATAGTTTTATTATAGGTTTACGTTATGCAGAAACCAAAGAAAGTTTCGAGATTTTAAAAAAGTTTTTACTTTTCGCGGTGTTGATATTTTCCATAAGAGAAAAAGAACCGAGTACTAAATGCGTGATTTCGAAAAAGGTATAGTCGAGAAATAGATTTCTGTGTGTATAAAAATTTTTTGAAAATTTCGGAACTTTTTAGGATCGTATTTACATCATTTTTACACTTTTCTTTTCACAGATCATCTTACATCATTATAATACAACGTATATATGTATATATCAAAGAAATCACGTATACGTGCATATTATTATTTTGTGTGCTGTATTCATTAATTGTATTGATTTATATATTGAAAAAATTGCATAATTTTATTTTTTTTTATAAATATTTTTATTTTATGAATATTATAATAAAAGATTATGTTCTCATATTTATCAACATATATTTTGCATCATATTTTAAGTACTGCATGATACTTAATACAATTTGATAAGATGTTATTTTCATTGCATAAATAAAAGTAAGAATATTTTTATAATATATTTTTTTTATAAAATTGTTTTTTGTAGATATCTTTAAAATATTTTTTCTACAATTTAATGATAATAGGATATATTTTAAAGTTTATAATGCAGAATTGTTAATATGTTTCATTAAATATATTGCGTGCGTGCGTGCGTGCGTGCGTGCGTGCGTGTATATAGGTTATTGTTTATATTGTATATTTATCTGTCACTAATAAGTATTTGAAATAATGAATATTTTATGTCCATTTCAGAGAGACGAAACTTCAAATACTTCTACTCCAACTAAATTGTTGCCGATTGATCAGATTATTTCTCATATTGCCAACACCACTTTGGAGAAGCAACAAGTTGTGCAGACTCCTGATAGTCAAGCCGGTGTTGAAAATACATCGGCAGAGGCTTCCAGAAGGTCATCTACATCTACACAAAATACTGATACTTTAACACCTACAAATATACCGAGTGATCCAACCGATAATCAAGAAACTGTCGTTTCTGCAATGTCCGCGGAAACGGTTGTAGAAGCACAACACAATATTCAAGACGATACTAATAATTCGGCCTTTAAATCTTATCAAACATCTACAACACACGTTCAGACTCAAGTACAGGATACAATAGTGAGCGCAGGTCACACAAATGAGGCATCGAAAGAATCTCAAGAGCAGGATATAGTAGATGTAAAGGATTCTGGAATAACTAAAGAGATAAATGTGCCCGACGTTTCCGCAGAGGTATCGACTTTGACCGTACCGACGCCGATGCGCAAAATTTCTCGCTTCTTAGTTAGTCCTGTGATCGAACAAAAAAATATCGCAGCTGACGAGGAATCTTCTGCTGTCGGCGAAAGCATAGATCGTACAAATATCGCAACGTCACAGCCAGTATCGCAGTCCGTCGCGCCTACTGCGAACGTGGAGCTTGTATTGAAAAATGAAGAACATGTAGAAACGAATGTTTTAGAAACTCAAAGTGTGACAACGCTCGAGCCAACTAGCAATAATGAAACGATAGTTCAGAGTATTCCGTATGCCATGGAACAGACAGATAGCACGCAACAGATCTTACAGCCGGGACAACAGCTCGGACTGCAGCAGAGCATTATTCAAATGCAGACTCTGCAACAGGTAACAGGACACGTGCAACAAACCACGACTATCGGACAGTCAAACCAGCATACTATAATCGTTCAAGGATCTACGATAACGGCGCAGCAAACTTCCCAGCAGATACCTCAGACTGGCGTGCAGCATTTTGTGCCGGTTAATTCGCAGGAGTTGCAACCTCAGCCACTCCATTCGAACGGAATAGCTCAAACGCAGGCGCAGTATCCAAATCAAGCGATGATGCAACCTGCCGTAGTAATGCAACCACCGCAACAGCAAATCCCTATGCAGCAAGGTATAATGCAGATGCATATGCAAGCGGAACAGATACAAGCTCAGCGTCCGGCGGTGCAACAATTTATCCCGCAACAGATGCAGCCTCCTCCGACGCAGCAGTACGTCATGTTATCGGGCCCCATGCAACCAGTACAATCGACGACGGATGATCGAAATCGCAGAGTATCGAGTTTATCCGCTACGTCCAATGTTTCCTTGGATTCTCAAATTTTGGAATCGCCCGGTATAATCGAGGAAAAGAGGCAAGCCATGAACGTAACTAGTATACCTGTAACGCACATGCAACATATGCAAGTCGTTCTGCAAGACATCCCCGGTACAATGTTATTGCCGCAAAACGTCGTAGAAGCTACTCAACCTCTTCATCAAAACGTGCAACATGTTGCGGGAACCTTACCTCCATCCATGCCGGTAGTTGCTTCGGTACATCCAGTCACTGCCGCAGACATTTCCACACCCAAAGTTGCCGTTAAAACGAAAGAAGTATCCTCGACGCTTCCAGATCTCGCGCAAAATTTAGCAAACATACTTTCGAATCCGAAATCCAAATCTGCCACGCCTCATCCTTTAGCCAGTCACGAACCAGCTGCTGTTTCTAATGTCGTTGCTCCTGCGTCAGTTGATAACAAACCTGTGCAGTCTGAGCAGTATTTTCAGCCTATACAACCGGAGGCGAGTCAATTGCAAATTCAACCACCTATTCAACACAATTATCAAGGGCAGATCATTCATCAGGGATATCAAGGACAACAGAATTTTCAACAAGCGTTTCAAAATCAGCCGGTGCTTCAGCAAAACCAAATGCAGCCGATACCGCAATCGATTCCTTTAACGATCCCTCAGATTGACGCGCAGTCACAGATAGTGCAATCCGTTCTTCAAAGTGTATCGAATCAATCAACCACTCAAGGAAAGTGGATTGTAGCTAATCAAACTCCCTTACAGCAGCCGATACGACATATACAGCCAAATCAGCTGCAGCCACTCCCAAATCAATTGCCATTGCAACAAGTTCCTTTGCAGCCACAAATGCATCAGCAGATTGTGCAAGATCAACAATATAGCGAATCTTCTGTCATCAATCAGTTAGATCAATCACATTTACATTTAAAACTGCCAGAACAGCCTCCAGCAAAACCTTTGGAAATTGAGAATTCGGAATCTTCGAGTTTAAACTGGTATGCACAATTATCACTTCTCTTCAATAGCAACAATGCAAAAAAAACCGATACGATATATATGTCAAATACTTTCTAGTTTACATTAAGTTTACTTCATTATTTCAGTATACGTCGTACTAGTTCCGATTGTCAATTACCTACATCTGAAAATGAGAATTCCAGTCATGATGTGACGCCTGAGCACACTCTTGTTGAATCCATCGATTCTACATCGATTTTGCAACAACAGTTGTCGCAACCGCAGCAACAACAACAACAGCAGCAGCAGCAACAGCAACAGCAACACCGCAAACTCAGCCAACAGAATTCATTGGACAAAATGTCGGATATAAACGGCGTCGGAAACATTGGAGGTGGTGCAGGACCGCAAACTATAGCTGATTTGCATCAGAAACTTGTACAATTGACTAGTCAGCCGTCGGAATCACTGAATGTTGGTACACCACCTATAAGCTATCCTGCTACGCCTCATAATAATCAGATGGTTGGAGGATACGACGCGTACATGCATTCTTTGCAGCAGAAATTATTTAATATTGGCGTACCGGTTTCGTGCGCGAATGCTGCATGCCCATTATCTCCTCAAACAACAATACATTCCTCCACTATTCTGACTGATACGCAGGCTGATGTGACAATCGAGGGTTCCAATGTAACGCAAGACAATTCTGGTGCATTTGCACTTTCGCAAACTGTAAGTTTTCTACAGTTTATTATGTCAAGATTGGAAATTAACGTTAATTGAAATCAGTTTGGTATCTTTTTTGGTAACTAATTTTGTTGCTTTTTTTATCTACAACTGTAACTTAATTTACATGGAAATCGTACAAAGTTGACACACGAATTTCGTGAAAAAAAAGCGTCTAGGTCTACTTAAACTGAAACACATGTGACAGGTCTAATTTTTCACTAGTCCATTTGAAAACAAAATTGGAGGATTATAAGTTAGCTCGCGCATAGGTCTACTATATTATTGACCTTTTCCGTTTTGTTGATTGAGCAGAATAAGTTGTAATATATGTAAAACACGGATTAATAATAATAATCTTTGTAGTCCGTGTTTTACATACATTACAACCTATTCTGCTCAACCAACAAAATAAAAAGGTCATCAATACAGTGGATCTCTACTACGCGCGCGCTAACTTTTAATCCTCTAATTTTGCCTTCAAATGGGCTAGTGAAAAATTAGACCTGTCACATGTGTTTCAGTTTAAGCAGACCTAGATGCTGATATTTTTTTTTTTCCACGAAATTCGTGTGTCAACTTCGTACGGTTCCCATGTTAGTTATATTTTTTGATAATTAATTTAGTAGTTATACAAGATGTTTTATTTAATTTTCCCCAGGCGAATATTTCGGAAATTATATAAGATACGAAAAAATGTTTCAAACTAAAGTTGTATGGCTCAGAGGGGGACAGAAGAAGATAACTTTGATTTGATCTTGTGTGGCGTGGTCAGGTCAAGGTCACATTAATTTTTTAAAATGGAGTTTTGATTTCAGAATCTAATAGCTGGTGTCAAGAACTTTTTGAAACACTATAATAAAGTTCATTTTCATTGAGTACTTTGATCGAAAGTTACAGTATTTTGTAGCTTTCGAATTTCATAACTCAGAAAGAATTTAATGAAAATGAACTTTATTATAGTGTTTTGAAAAGCTCTTGACATCAGCTATTAAATTCTGGAATCAAATAAATGATGATCCATTTAAAAAATTAATATGACTTTGACCTGACTTTGATCCCGTCACCCGAAATCAGATCAATGATAGCTTCTTATGCCCCTCTCTAAGCCATACAACTTTTGTTTCGAAACATTTTTTCGTATCTTGCATAATTTCCGAAATATCCGCCTGGGGAAATCAAAATAAAACACTGTGTGTGTGTGTGTGTGTGTGTGTGTGTGTGTGTGTGTGTGCGCGCGCGC
>QKQZ01054016.1:0-25658 GCA_003595255.1 Solenopsis fugax | reverse complement strand
CCGAGGAACAACGCGCTCCCACACTCGCGCTGTCTCGTCGGTGGCGTTCGATAAACTCGTAGCCGAGCTACACTACCATGTGTGCGCACGTGTAAACGCGTTCTGTGCGTAGCAGGTGTTTGCTACCACATGACGCCGCCGTTAAATATCGGACGCGGATGTACGCGCGTCTTCTACATATGGTGTTCCTGAAAATAGACTGTCAAACTTTACAGGTAAATTTTCTATTCACCTTATAGGTGAAAGAAAACACCACAGTAGAAAGAAATCATTTTTGATTATGGTCTTAAGATGAGAAAAAATATTTAATCCTTTATGAATATGTTTGTAAGAAAAAAAAAGATTTATAATTTAAAGAAAAGGATTTTTCCAATCTGCAACTGTATAATAGTCTGTCATTCTTATGAAAAAATATATAGTGGAATCCTAGAATATGTTCCTAAAACTTGACAATCTATTTCAAGGATTTTTATATGTATATATGCAACTGCACCCACAGAAAAGTTATGTTTAAATTAATGAAATAGTTTCTTTGACTTGTTTTTTTAAGTTGAAGTGAAAATACCTTTGAGGAAATAAAAATTATGTTGATTTTAAGAAATTACATTATTAGTCGTTTTTGTAAATAAATTATTTGTTTAATTGAAACTAAAAATAATTTTTTAAATTAAAGAAAGTACTAACAGAAATGTAAGAAATAATTTATTTGTTCTGATTTTAAAAATATATTTCGTTCATTTAAAAAAAGATTTGCGATGACCAAATTATTTCTTTAATTCTAATAAGAGGAACAACAAAAAATTTTTTTCAACTCAAACTTTTAACCATAAAGCAATGCACAATTTCCTTTGACTCAAACAAATATTTTTTGACTCGAAGAAACTTTTCTCTGGGGTGCATGGGATGAAGAAAAAGTATCAAAATTCTTTTATATATTGAAACAAACAGTGTTTCAAATAAAAGTTTTACAGTTCAAGAAGAACGTGTAACGCAAGTCATTTTTATGAGATCATTGACGTCATCAATATTATTTAAATTATTTCATGGTTTTGATATCTTTTCCTCACCCTGTATATGAGGTATGGTCACTTGTGTACAGGTACGTCAGGTATGTAGTTACCCGCGATAAGAGCCCTGCGTCTCACAGGTGTGCGGATTTACAGGTGGCAAGGAATACTGTTACACATATGCACATGCACGCGCACACATCCGTCGTTCTCGTCGCGCGTAACGCGCGCGAGTGACGATGCACGTTGGGAAGCTGTTAATTACGGACGGAGAAACGGGGCTGACGGGAAAGTTCCGTGATGGAGTCGATAAGCCGTGAACAACGCGCGCGCGGGACGCATTTCTTTCACGTCCTTTTATCTCATAACGCGTTATTGTTGCTCGGAAGATCGGATCAGTTGTTACGTTATAGTATAAACTAACTGTCTTTTTATTAGCGACGCTTATGTGCATCTTGCTTTTATAATTCATAATCAAGTTTTATATATTTCTTACACAGTAGAAAACATTTTGTATTTATGTTAAAATCGGTCCTCGTTACAATTTTTGTGTTAAATTTTTAACATATCCAAGTGTTAATTTGAACATGATTGTTATTTGAATATTTTGTGTTAAATTGACATTTAACCTTTCTTCAAATTAAAATAACACAATTTATAAACGAATAATCAAATAACATAAAAATAATGTAGTTTTAAAACATAAAATCTAAGATAAATGAATAAAATGCACGTGTCAATATATTATTGTGTGTTAAAAATATTAATTTTACTAAAGAAATATTTCCACATTTCGTTTCCAAACTGTATCGATGTGTTACATTTTTTTGTGTTAATTTTTCACATAATATTTGTTATTTTCTAATATATTCATCTTGTGTTAACATAAAAATTTGAGTGGATAGTTTGGGATTGCGATTTATGTTAAATTTAACACAAATTTTCCAATTGTACGAGTATATGAATAGTTCCCTAATTCTATTTAAATAAACAGATGCAATGATTTTATCCTTGATAAGATTTTTTTGAAATAAAGCATTGATTTCATTCTTCAGGGCAGACGTTTAATATAAAATATGAAATTATACATCTATAATTTCATATTTTTCCAATTTAATTGCATTTGTATAAATTGCATTTATATGTATAGTCGTAAGAATCTGCAATATTTTCAGCAAAGATTTGTTCAAAGTAATAAAAAGATTTTTAATTAAATACATAAAAATGTAATTTTATGTAGTAGCCATAAATTAGTTCAGTAATTTATTATGTAACTTATTCAAAGCTATATTAAGCAATACCTCGTTTAATATTAATATCCAATTTTTCGTTATCAAAACAAGATTTGTAAAAATCGACAAGAGACAAAGTGAAATGACTTTTGGTCACGACAGATGGTTACAGACGTAGTTTTGTCGCTCGTCAACGCGCCATTACATTCGGAACCAGTTGTTGATCGATGTTGCGCGTTCGTGCCAGATCGGATTGATGACACGCCATGGCCGATTCTTCGGAGCGGTACCATGCGGACGCGACCGTAGACAAAATAATGTAACGCACGTATGTGTCGCGACGCGAGACGCGCGTGTGTGCTATATATATATATAAAAAGAAAGAATAGAAATATAGTAAAGAGAGACAGAAATAGAGAGGGAGAGAAGAGAAAGGCATAAGGTACCGCTATGCTAGGGCTCGCTCGCTCGCAGGAGTCTTCGAGCCGGGAGTGCAACGGCCTTTACCTGGCTCTCACTCACTCTGCCCGCCCCTCCGCTGATTCCACTCTCTATGCGATCTTTCTCTAAAAATTACAGTCCGCGTGCGCGGGAGTCGTCTCGTTTACCGGCGCAAAGACTCTCGTTCATAACGGAATACGGCATTATGAGGATTCTTCATTTAAATGCTACCACGACGTTGCGTTACGAAATACCCTTCAATTCGGTTGACGTTTCTAAATCTCTTTGTTGCGCAAGTTCTCAAGTAATTTGAGACCAAGTTTTTCCCGAACAGTGTTCATTGTGTAACGCAATGACGGATTATTGTATTAAGGCTGGTATTCATAGTCGTAAATAATTTTGAAAAAAAGCAAAGTTTAGTAAATTAATACATTTTTTTACGATAATAAGGTCTTTGATAATAAATCTGATAATATTGTTTTATAGTTAAAACTATTATAAATAAATAATAAAATATAAAAATATACTCAGAGAGAAAATGTAATGCCATTTTTACTCTTTTGTCGCGACTACACTTACAATTTTATCTAGATATTATGTTAATAAAAAAAAAACGCGTTATGATAAAATATACAGATACTTGCATTCCTAGAATTAATTATCCTCTCACTTGTGTTCATTATATCCTAATTGCTATATCGATTGCGATATTTCCGTGCTACACATGTAATATATGAAAATACACGCATATAGCAAAGGTGTCCAAGATAATGTAATTCGAGAGGAAACATGGGCGTCGTCAAACGTATCGTTTGCGCTTGATACACGTGCCGCAGTTCACAATCGCAGCGCGATCCATTCTATCGTCTACAAAGCAAATTGCAATAACCGTCATGACCATATGCTGAATTGTGACACAATGGCCGAAATTCATTGATGTAAGTTGCGTACGAGGACAATACAATTATCGCGTTGCGTATTAATCCACGTTGTGTGGATTTTGCGGGGTATTGCATATTTTAAGCTTACTACATACACACGGTTAATTTGATGCATATGATGGATAAAAGAATTCGTATATCGAGTTAACGAACAGTAAAGAAATGTTTACTGTTTTATTAACCTGCAGTAATTTTTGTTTCTTTAGAAAAAGTAAATATTAAATATGTCGATTGCTCATGATTTAATTGCACTTAAAAATTTTAGCTAAACTTATTTAAACTAATTAAACAATGAATGCAATTTATTTGTTATTCATTATTAACGTTTGACAATTTACCAATTAACCTTTCTGCACCCGTCGTTGCCTTGAGGCAACAATCTCTTCAGATGCATCTAAACGTCAAACTAATCGATATTTGAACAACACAACAACAATATTTTGATTTCTCCAGAACCGTTAATAGGAAAATTATGAAAAAAATCAGGTACCATCTCTGTGCTATTAGGAACAATAATAAATAGGGAAAATATTTTTTTAAAATAGAATTAATTCGGGATTGAAAGGGTTAATATCAAGGTTAATATGATATGCGAAAGAATTGGAGAGTATTAAAGCAATAAAATAGAACATACGTAAATGCATTGATTTAATATTTTTAATAAAGATGCATTTACGTCAAAATCGACGTATTTCACTTATTCAAATATCCACATGTTTAGAAATTTATAGAATTTCGAGAATTTCTCTCATGGTAAATTTCTGCGTGGGCGTTTGCTATTATATTACTTGGTTATAGATATGTCAAGCGAATAAGTTTCGGAGATGATGCGAGAAGTTTCGTCAGCGATCACCGTGTGGGTGATGTAATTATAGTTGAAAAGAGTAGGCGTATCATATTCTGGTATTCAATATTGCATTTAATAATAGTGGTAATACTAATAAACAGTTTTTAAACTCTGCACAATAAATTTATCTAACACATAACTCTGTATAATAAATTTATCTAACATCTGTTTTATTTATTAATCAATAACTTTCATAAATTAATGTTGAAATTGATAAGCCCTTCAAAAGATTTTGAATAACTTAGCCAAATTTAAATCGATTGTATCGAAAATATTTAAAACACAAGTTTTTGCTATTATTAAACTTCGTATCGTGATAAATTTTCCTGCAGAAGTTTTACGAAATTGAAAATTGGCTTTGGAAAGTTTAATTATCAAAGTTTAATTAATCTTCAAGATTTATAAGAAACAGAGGATTCTTAATTAAGTTAAACTTGTAAAAAAGTTATTGTTGCTTCTTTTTTCCCGATGTAAATAGTATGTAAATTTTTATCTTTGTGCTTTTTTGCAGTAAAAAAAAGCATTTTTCTCCACCTTTTTTTTATAATGAATTGTATATTATTTAACATTCTTTTAACGTCGAAAAGTTTATAGATGCTAAATCGCAAAGTTAAACAACGATATTAGGTTTCACGATGCAAATATCGCGAGCGATAGAGTTACGAGCGAAATTCTCAAACGATAAATCGCGTTTACCCGCCTAGGAGAAGTTCTCCGGGAATTCAACATCCGGCGGAAATGGTGGGAGTGCATTACTATGGACTAAATAGCGAATACATGTACATACTGTGCAACTGACTGCGGGTGTAGTCAACGCTTGATATGCATTTATAGGTACGAGATAGGAGGTTGCAGCGTTACGCTCGTCTTTCACATCAGTTGCAGATATAGTTGCCTTAACTTTCGTGATAATTATAGGGGCTTAATGATGAAGTTACTCGAATTCTGTGGAAAACAGACGGTTTTCTGCGTTTGCATTATTTACGCTAGAGAAACGATTGCGCATGCGTAAAGATTTTGTACCCTCTTCCATGTAAAAAAAATGAACATTTTTACAAAACAAGGAAAGAAATATAGAAGACTAATTCTTTATAATTGAATATAAAAAATTAAACTTCTTTATAATTGAATATAAAAATATTTCTATGAGAAATATGTAAAAAATATGGAAAATAGAAATGCATATTTGCTTCGAATGTTAAATTGAAATACGATTCACTTGTCATACGTGCAACTTTTTCATGGGAAAAAAATTTTTTGTTCTCATTCTCGTTTGTGGCAGGAATTTAAAAATATTTTTAACAACATTGTGCATCAAACTGCGTCATAGTTTTTATTTTTTCTTTTTACGGATTTTAAACTTGAATTAAAATATTATTACTTGAATTAATATATTAAATGTTCATAAGTCAGTCGAATATTTTTCACTGTGCCTAAATTTTATTAAATGTTATATAAAAATACGTCATCTTTTGTAATCGGAATAAACGAGCCATCGTTCGTAGAACTATGAATCAAACGGTGCGTATAAATTACGAATGAATCACATGTATAATATTTCGCAATGGCCATCGGTTCTGTAATAATAATTGTAGACCACAGTAATCAATCGATTCTAACTAGATCTGACCTGTGATATTTTTAGGAAAAATATAAAAGAATTAAAATTGACGTGTTTTTTCAGTACGTGTAAATAATGAAAATTAAAACAAGGAGAATTGCTTTAATTTGCAGTTGTCATATTTCTAAAAAAATACACAAATTTAAAAATATTTAGAAGTTTGCTCGAAAAATCATGAAAAAATCAAGAAATGTCACAAGTCGTTAAAGTCTTATTATTTTTAAATGCGCGAATGATAAATAAGATAAAATATTGAAAATCTCTTTTTTATTATGTAAGAAAAAATTAACAAATTAGATCTCTCCTGAATGCAGAAATGGTAAAAAATGCACAAAATTTAAATTTTTTATATCCTGTTAATCCTCAACTACACTGGCCAACTTTGGCCTACAATATTCGCAGGAAAGTTTGGACTATAACTATATTCGCAGGATAGTTTAAACCCCAATTTTTTATAAAAGTTTTAATTGAAATAAAATTTAAAAAGTTTTTTTGGTCTGTTGTAATAATTAAACATTCTGAAATTGAAAAATAATCATTTATTACAAATTTAATAGAAAATAAAGTTTGTGATATAAGTAAATAAATATTTTCTTCTCATTTTCGACAATGTTAACTCTGTAGGATATTTTTTTTCTAACAGTAGTAATAGTAAAAATCTCAGACTACAATTCAGTCATATTTCAATCAAGAGAAATATTTGTGTAATTGTGTGCAGTGGGGTATGTTTGTGCCTAGTCAGTGTAGTTAAGGATTGAATTCAAATATAATTTTCCATCATACTCAAGTATTGAATGCTTTCAAAAGTCATCAGATTTTTTTTCGAGATATCCGAATCGGATATGGCGCCATGCGCATTTCGCAACGATTGCGTCGAGTTGCATGGGTAGACTACACCCAGGTCATGGTTCGCGTGCTCGTGCCAATCGTGACGCCAAGATCTGCAGGATGTCATGCCGATAATAGTCCGTATTTAACATAGATCGGTGCCATTACGACGGTTAATCGTTAGAACGACAAGACAACGTCCTCCAGTGACTTTGCATTTTCTACTCTTCCTAGATCGTCAAGGGCCAAGATCATAACAATTACAATGCTTGAGATTGTAGATAAAAATATAATTGTATTATATGTTTTGTTACTATTATGATTTATGTACGTAGGTACACAATAGAAGCGACATACTACTACGTCGCATTTTCATTGCGAAATATAGAGTGCCTCGTGACACATCAGAGATCGTGCCATCCGATTTTGCCGGATATTTCAACGAAAAATCCGTTGTACAGACCTTGTATACCGGATACGAACAACACGGTATTCGACATATGTCCATCATCTATCATAAAATATAACCGCATTTTTTGCGATTTATGACGCACGCGAAAGTATGAACCGATATTGAAGCTGGTGAATGCAAGCTCACCTACGTTACGACGATATAGTATACTGCAATACTGCATATGTCATGCGTTCGGAAATGAACCGATACTCTGCAATAACCTCTATGCGCATTTATAGTGATGATTGATAGAAACTGGAGGACGTCATGTAGATGAGTAGGATTTGATTAAATTTAACTTTTCCCGAAAATAACTGTCGCAATCATTACTATAATTGCAATTATTTTAATATTATCGATGAAATGTTTAATATTTCTTCGAGTTTGATATCGACATTTATTATTTTGTTTATAAATCATTTGTTTAGCTCATTACTCATACTTTCTTTTATGCATCCTCATTATTTAAATTTTTTAATTACTCAAATTAATTTCAAATTATTATTTATGATTCACTCGATGTTAGTCTCCTTGAATCTTAAAAATCCGTCATCTATTCGTCGAACACATAAAATGACGAAACTAAGTAGTCTCTTGGCAACATAATATATACGAACAATGAGAAAAATGAACGTATAAAGATAAAAGCATATGTGGGTCGAATATGAAAAAGGGCTGCAATGATCCATAAAAGTATCACGTCTTTTCGCGAATAACGTAAGCTACTTGAGCTTCCGGCGGAACAAAAGAGTGAGATAGCTAGCTGCAAAGCCATACTGAATTGGACATTTTCCTGGCAGCGATATTTTTTCGATGGATATTTTTCGAGTGTATGTGTGTATAAGCCGATATCTCCCGTAAGTTATGAAACGGGAAGAACATTACACGAATTGCCACTACCCGCCCGAGGATCTCCATTTATATTGGAAGCGGATAGCCACTTATCGTCTCACGAGATTAAAGACATGACAACGTAATTGACTCCGCCTATATGTTGCCGCGTACGTCATACGGCAAAAAAGATATCTGTGACAGAGAGAATTGTAAGAGGCGCGATAAACAATCTTTAAACCTAATAAAGAATAATGCTGTTATTTCATCCGATTAGCGAGATATCTCGCTTCTCCAAAGTTTCTTAATTATCTCTTTCATTAAACACACAGAAAAAAAATTAGTATCAAATCAATAATTCATTGTTTCATATATAAGCAAAAATATAAAATCTCCCTGGAAGTATTTATAATCTCAAAGAGATATAATTTGCTAACATAACGAAATTTTGTTTCTTCATGTAAGCAAATTGTTTTAATGAATTCTTCCAAGAAGATTTTATATTCTTGCTTATATATGAAACAATGAATTCTTGATTTAATAGTCATTTTCTTTCTGTGCAGTTAATTTTATTTGCCTGTTATCTAATTCCAGTTCTTTAAAAACAAGCCAAACATTTCCGATATTATCGGCAATAATTATAAAACTCCTTTGCTTCTTTATGATCATAAAAATTGTTTGTTTTACTAACAGCAAGCTTTAATATATTCTCACCTTTTCGATCGGTGAGGCCAAGATTTCTCGTCATAAGTTATAATTTGTCTGCGTTATATTGTCTAGACAGACTTCACGCCGCCGCTGTAATAAATTGATTATTAAGTTCAATGAACGCGCGAAACGCGATATTGGAAACAACATTTCGCCACTTTATTACGGCTTTACGCAGTGTGAATATTGCTTCTAAAAATGGTAGGCGGCATAAATCGCGAGTATTTCCACGACTGTACCGAGTACGATCGCGCGGTGTGCTCCTTTCACCGTGCGCGGAAAATAGTGTGTTGGCTATATTTACGCACGTCGCGGTCTTTTCATTCAAGCACGCGTAACGTTTGTTCATTCACGGCGCAGTATTTATAAAGTATTATCGCGATACTATTTACCGATGCTACCAAGAAAAGCAAAGCTTTAATTCAAAATTGCCGAATTATTAATGCCTCTAACACATTCGAAGATCTCAATTAAAACATATTAACGGCACAATATACTGTTATTGAAACTACTCTTTTGTTCTCAATTAGTAACATAAAACTGGAACTTTTCTAGATAATATTTTCATTCAAACCTACGTACAATGATATTAATATACAGTTTCTAATGATATTAATATACAGTTTCTAATGTAAGGTAATAGAGATACGTAAACAACAAAATTGTGGAGGAAAAATTGTTATACACGTATGTATTGTAACGTACTCCAGCACGTTATTATTTAACCTTTAAAGAAATATAAAGATAATTATAAAATCCATCTTTCTTCCCCCCAAAAAAATGCTTGTGTTTCCAGATCGAATACTATCGAAACATGTGTGAAAGCTGTTCTTATAAAAATGTGATTTATTTGAATTCACGACTTGTGTGCTTCACGATCAGTAATAAATCATCTTTTTGCTCGGCGTCTTTAAGAAGAAAGGAAATGTAATTTTCTTGGTTCGATTCAACGGTAATGATCGAATGGACGCAATGTTACACTGCTGTTAAAATGCGAAGCCAGCTCTTTCCCTTAGATTTCAGGTGCAGAATATTAACTTTTGCATCTATTATTCCATTTACATTTGTAAACGACGTTCTTTTCGTAACACCATCTGCGTTCTCTTCATTCGTGTCTTTTGTTTGTAGAACGTGGAAATTTTAAGTGCTCTATGTGCAACTAGTGACTCAAATTAAATATATTCTGCACACGATCTTTACTAACTTGAATGGTTGGTATTTGTTCTTACACAAGTTTTATTTGTTGCAATCCGAGAACATTATAACTTTTTAATCTAAAATTTTGTTATGTTTATATATTTCTGCATAAGTACGTTTTTTTTATTAATATATTCAGTAATAATTTTTTCTCAATGAAATATTCGTAATAATTATTATAGAATTATTTATTACTTTTATTATTATTTTTTGAAACAAGCTTACAATATATCTAACTTAGTTAAAAATATCTATCTTGTTTTAATTACTTTAGCTGATTCTAAAAAAATTAATTGTAAGCTTCGTAATAGATCAGATATTCTAAATAAAAATTTATCAAAGTTATGATGTTTTTAAATCAAAATTAAAACAAATCAACTATTAAAAATTTAAGATATTAGTATATTATCTTTAACTTGGGGTTAAATTATTCAGTGCGTCCCTGATAGGACTCTCTTGCATTTTTACGTAACACAGCGCGATACAGCTTAAATTTCTCGCGAAAAATAACTGATATTTAACGGTAATGACATGAATGATCTCAAGGCTATCACACGCTAGATCTCACTGCCCACATATTATACGTTGCTCACAGATTTGCTGGTACTGTATAATACGCGAGATCACAACGATGTGGTAATTCATATCGCGAACGTCGCCGCGTCGCGCGAATGCCACATATTTGCACGTATCGCAAGTATATGCTGGCCGCGTAGTCGACAAGTGCGCGAAACGTATTCATCTCGGGTCACACACTCATCATATAATCATAGCTGCATAATTCCACATGGATAATGTGGAAATTTCATAATGCATGCCAAGTGCAATGAATGTGTTAATTTCAAACTGGAATTCTTGTGTTAATATTATTCTCAACGAGACGACATGTCTCTCTTTCGACTTGGAAACATTTTGATATTTAACGATAATCATCATTGTTGCAACTGCTTAATTAAAATAGAATTTACTCTTAACATTCGTTGTCGCATCTTATATCGCGAATCTTAACATTTCTCAGCCGTTTAATTAAAATTAATTATGAGATATACATTTTGTGTAATTTCTTTTCACTATTTTTATTATTGTTTATGAATTTTGTTGAGTCACTTAAAACAAATCTAATAAATATTATTAAAAAAATAATTTCAATTATTAATTGTCGAAACGAAATTTTAATTTTAGAATTTCTCCGTTTTTTTTATTTTATAAAATGACAAAGACAGTAGTATTCAGTAAAGGTTCATTATTACTAGGAAAAGATTGGTTAATTTTAATCATTTCTTTTTTAACAAATCATAATTGCTTAATATCTGCTTATGGCTTCAAGTAATGATCATCAAATCAAGTTCAAGTTGTAACTGATTATAACTTTGCGAACAATCGATTGGTATATCCATCTGAATACAAAACGATTGATATCCATCTGAATGCGAAACTGTCTGAAATATACGGTGCGCCACAAATGCATAACCAACGCGAGGGATTGCATAACACGCGAGAAAACTAAACCGCAATTTGTATCATCACAGTGACCAGATCATTGTTGATCGAAATGAAACGGCAAATGCGTGATAAACGATGTCGCGCATAATGCTAGAATATCTCCAATAAATCATCCAATACCGTGACTGTTATAACTATAGCATCCTTCGACTGTAAACAACTGTAATTTCAAGAGTTAAAATCAAATAATAGCTTTTAAAAATAAGACTGGTTTTAGATTATTTTCGATATTAAATAATTTTTTTTAAAAATATCTTTTTAATGTGCCGCACAATATAAACTATTAACGATACTAGGATCTCTCTCTGAAGCGTATTGAAATGCATTGGCGTCCGTCGAAGTAGTTACGCACGTGCGAATTACGTAGAACATGTTTACAGTTGGCGTGACTAACGTCAGCGACACCATTAGTGAATTCAGCGTGGAAGAACAAACGTGCTTGACCTTTTAATGTATGAACGAGGCCGTGTGGGTGTGCGCACCGGTTGTACGCCACCTATTTTCATCTCATTTGTGGAAAGAGCATCGGTTTGTCTTATTCCCGTGCGCAGGACAACGGGAAATGGAAAAAATTTTAATTAACGCTGCGCAACGTCGTCGTATCATTTTATCAAAAGATACCACTGTGCTGCACGTTTGCTATAGAAATGTACATCACGAGTATAAGATGTCAGGCGTTCTGATAAATGCATTATGCAATAATTAATTTTCAGACTTCAAATTAATGCATGGGAACACCTGAACATTGTAGAAATTATTATTAATATATTATCATTGTTACTTTATGTAAAATGCAGATGAAAAAGAATCATAAGAATTTATATACATTTTAGAACGATATAAATCTATAACGTCAGTAAATACAAAAAAAAATTACTTGCTAATTGCAAGTATTACAAGTAATCATTAAGTTCTTCGTAATTTTGTAATAGAATGAAAGAAAAATCAGGTGATCGACAGACTGTTTACGATAAAACATGTCATGCATATGCTGCATCATCTTCGACCTATTTATACGTATGATAACAGTAATTTGCTCGATATAATCGATATAGCTTTCGAAAGCACATTACTTTTCTTCCTGAGAAACCCATTACCCTAGTGCAGTAAACACATCACGAAAAACGGCAATATTCAAGTATAGCGAATGTAGATGAATGATGTGCGTTTTTGTAGACATAAGAAACTGCAGAATGGAATTGCTGTACATACAACAACGTAAATGTACGTTAATGCACTTCCAATCTTTCCTGTATACGTTGTAATTAAGATAAATTAGAGAAATCTCCGCGCTGTACTCTTTATATTTTTTAATTCGTTTCAATACTATCTCGCGTGAATTTTATACTTGATCCTGTTTGTGTTAACTCTTACAGTCATGCACGTGAACATTGAGATAACGGTTCGAAAATGTACAGGTATTCTTGTCACGCGCAAGAGAATTCGTCGCAAGTTTTCTTTTTCAATAGTTACAAAGATGTTATATAACTCGTTTATCTTTTCCTGAAACATGCACCTAATCATTACTACAATATGATAAGAGAGAGTAACTGTATATCGCAAACAAGATAAAAAATTATCTAAATTTGATATTTATATTTTCGCGAAAACTTAGTTCTTATTTCTTTTAGAAAGATGGACAGAAATCAAATCTTTGGCGCTATATTAAAAAATTGCTAAATTATAATTTATTCTACATAAATTTTTTTACAAAATAATTCTATATAAATTTTTTTATATAATATAGTAATTATGTGACTCATATATTATATTTTGCAGTACAGAATGAATTTGTTTCACATGTTATACCTGATTATGTCTCATTGATATTTTTAGCTCAACTCCAATGAATATTTTTGAATATATGTTAATTGATTAGATTTATATTAATTTATTATTGCATGTTTGATTCTATCTTATTTTGGAAAATATGAACTTTATAAGAGATACGAAAAGACTCTTTTTCTTTATGGGCATTATATTTTTCAATATAAAATTCTATGGAAAACAATCTAAAATAATATGGAAAACAATATCAAAAATTATATACGTTTATTACAGTATAATGCCAAATATATTTTAATAAAATTTTTTTCAATTTTATAGGAGAAATGTGTATAGAGAGATGTCCTATTTAAACCATTTTTAGATTTTCCTGTATATAAATAGAAGTGCTAAATATAATGTCTGAAAGCTTGCTATGGCACTATAAATTTTCTTATGCGTCGCCAAAGCATATTGATACAAGATTTTCATGATAAACATTTTTGAAATATATGTATAAATTTTCTTAAGAATCCCATTAGACGTAGAATGTTTGTATTTTTAACTTTGAATAATAAAAAATTTGAATTTTTTCATTTAAATGCATAACAATTTAATTTATAAAATATCTGATTGTTGAGATTTTTTATTTCGCCCTACAATATGATTTTATTTCAACAATATCTAATATTTATAACTTCACGCATTTTATGAATTGAAAAAGTGCATGTTTGCCCTACTAAATAAATAGCGAGGATTTTAATACAAATAAAAATTGAATAATATTTATTTTAAAATAAATGTAACGATTTTATCCACGTATTTTTTAACAATATTGACATTAATAATTTTCAGAATTTTAAATCACAATAATTTTACGTTAATTATATATCTTTAAATATCTTCATGTCACAATAAATATCTTCATGTAAACATATTTCTATAGATGATTTTAAGATTCTATACATTGAATACTTATTTATATAATTAAATTAACATTTTACAATTCTAAGAATCATTAAAGCCAATTATTTATATACATATATGGTATATATATATCATATGTGATATTTTAGAATAAGATAGAGCTTTTTTCTTTATGTTTCCACTTGAAAAGCTATTGTAATAAGATAATCAGATTTTACTTTCATATATTTTCAACTTTTCTTCGTGTTTTTCGAAGGAAGAAGAAAGAATTAATGAATTGTATTTAATCAGTAATATTAATAGCTTTTTTGCATTATATGTGTATTTTTTTCCTTCAAAATTATTTTATCCGTTTCATTATTTTATATAAATCGTGATTTTACTGAAGAAAGAGCTGACAAACTACATAGCAATTCGCTCGTTGTGCGGATTCGACAAATGATAACAATAATGCCTTTTCTCTTGCGAGGCTAATGAAACAAAACATGTTCGCCGAATTTTACTCGGCGAAATACGACTGCGGAGATGGTGTTGCTGCATCTGCTGTGTTGAGCGAATTTACAGAGCGCGCTCATTGTGCGCATAAATTACACCTTGTTGCGAGAATAGTCTAGTGAAATTTGAAATCGAGCAGAATCAGGTTACCCGTCCCCATTTATAAATATTATTATTTGTCAAAACTAATAATAATTAAATCGAAATTAGAAATAATGCAAAAACATTAAAATAAACATAATTTTTTTAGCACTGCTGTTGTAGAGTCTAAAAGAATTTTAATCCTTCGTAGGCATACTGACAATTAGTCTTTTTTGATCCGGAATTTCACTTTCAAATTTCTCTGAATTTATTTTTAATTTTTATTAAATAATGATTTTAACATTCAAGTTAAACAACTATTTATTGTAGTGATGCAGAACACAGATATTGAAAAGCAACCGTGAATTTTTTTACATTTTTTGAAAGCCTAGAATAGTAAACAAGAGTTGGACTGGATAAAAAAGACCCAATGTGCCTACGTAAAAATATGTATGCCTATGAAGGATTTAAAGCATTTACGTGTCGCGCTAAACGTTTAAAAGAGACGAAATATTCTGAGCCCTATTATGCAAAATTTCTGTGTGTCTTGGGTAGTGAGGGGGGGATCAAGCGCCGTGACAACAACGGCGATTCACATTAATATTCTTTCCACTTGAAAACCTGCATCGAGCCTTTCAAAGTGCATTAGGCGACTTTTGAATGCGTCGCTAGATGGTGCCGCCAAATAATTACTGAGGCTGTCGCTTCCACGAACGTCTATGCCGTGCTAATCGTCCCGGCCATCGGAAAATTACCGCCGAAAATACGCTCCTCGCGGGATGAGACGCAATACCCGCGGCATACTTCCGAAACGTGCGGCGAGAGGCGTGAACAATTTCTATGGCCAGTAATAAATAATTTCTGACCTTTACGATGCGCAGCAGCGGAGTTGGAAGACGAGCGGTAATCTGTAAACAATACAAATATCATAAATTAGAAAATCTAGCCAAATTAATTTCATAAGCCATTAACTTTAACTTAATTTAATTTTAAAAAAATATATAAACTTACTCAGCGCTATGCAAAAGTAATGAGAATTAACTCCGAAGAGTCGTGGATTCAATGTATGTAATAGAGCAGGTGTGCCGAAAAAATCAACGTATTCGGAATGCGCTCGTAAAGATGTTGGCGCGCTTTGTTGTCATTCTATCTTTATCGTTCATTAGATGGTCAAACAAAGATAAAGTGGCAGGAGAATCGCGCTGACATCCTTGTAGGCGTCGCTTACGTCGAATACCGGTCCGTATGTTTACAGAGGGTTTACGCAGAAAACGCGTCACGCGATATCGTCGCGAGGACAAACGACTAATTAGCAGTTAACGAGTAATAAAATAGGCAATAAGCTCGTCTCACCCCATGCTCGCTCCGCCGTCACATGATGCCACCTTGGCCCCCTCCTCCTCTCTCCGTCATCGTATGGCTCCTTCGCACCGTAGACCGTGGCGCCATGCACTCACCGACGCACACACCAGCACACACACACTTACACTGAACACTCACTCGCGAAAACACGATTGATCGCGATCGCGATCGCGCACTAACGAACGGAAGACCATGGTCACGAGCGACACTTTGTACTCTCGACGTTAACCGCATGCTCTCGACGCGCATTTCCTCGCATCACGATAAAAGAATGATGCGAGGAGAGTGACGATCCGCCCGGCACACGCGACGCCGGATCGCGAAGACACGGTTAATCATGATCCACCGCGATCGCGCACTAACGAGCAAACGCCAAGACCACGCGCGATACTTTGTACAGCTCGACCTTTAACCGCATTCTCTCGACGCGCATTTCCTCGTGTTACGGTAAAAGAATGATGCGAGAAGGGTGACGATCCGTCTGGCACACGCGAGGCTGCCTCGCGAACAAGGATAATAGAGGGCTCCCGATTGGCGGAGGGAAAACGAAAACTCGCGTGGCTAACTTCACGGCGACGCCGCGCCTAACGGACTAACCGATGCGATCTGAGCGAGAGCTACTCGCTTTTGCATATACTTCGAACAAATGCATCTGATATTTCGGAGCGAATCTCGCGTATTTTGCTGTCTCGTATTATAAAATGAATGTAAGTACGCCAGTTAAAATTATGGAGATACGTATATTCGCGTAAATATGTACTATTCAAGGACAAAGCCGCTGTTTCGCCGATCGCGTTTGATTTCGAGTAAATAAATAAATAAGCGTTTTAAAAATACTGAATGGCGTTACACGAATCTGTGCCGCGCGATTTTCAGATATCGAAACACGCGATTGACGAATGTTATATTTACAGTTTCAGTAAATGTCGTGTCGCTCGACTCGAGTGCGTTCCGTGTAACTGCAGCAACCAAGCTGCCAACTGCGACACACCACTAATAACAAGCATACAAATTACGGTGGCAACTCTGATCCAAGCGCTGCAAACATAAATCAAGTTAACGTCTAATTAAGACGCGACAGTTTACAAAAAAATACAGAAGTCAGTGACATGGGTGAAAAATGTCAAAAATATATTTCTCTCGCGAAACATGTATTATTATTAAATTCTTCTGTTAAATCACGTTAACTGAAATAACTCAACCTAGCGTTGGTTCATTACGTAGTACTCCGCGTTTTAGAGCCGAAAATGATTTATATGACTCAGATTCATATTCATCGACGACAAATTTAAGGCTGTACAGGACATTTCTCAAAAGAAAAGAAAATTAGAAAAAAATTACAGATCGTTTTATATTGAATTTGAAAGTAGTAGAAAAAATTTGGCGATGCTTTTCTATTTGGTAAAAAATTATTTCAATAAGAAGTAGACATGTGTTCTAATAAAAATATAATTAAGGCCGGTATTTATAGGTTATAAATAATTTTCAGTCTTTGATTGAAAGCGTAATTAATTACAAATTCATTCATACATTCATTCATATTTTCTTTCAAAGATTGAAAATTATATACGACTATAAATACCGATCTAATAATGAAATAAGAAATAAAATGAAAAAAAAAGAAATCTAATTTAAAAAATCCGATTTTTTTTGTTTAAGTACTTTAAATAGTCCAGATGATTTATGTTTTATTGCATTATTATAGAGATCAGTTATGTAAAATAAATTTAATTGATTTATTTATACAAAATAACTGAATAGAAAATCGCAATAAAACTTTGTAAAAATCATCTTGAATACTTAAATTGTAATACACAAAAAAATGAGATTTTTCTTATGTTGTAAAAAGTAATTTAATTTTTAATAACAAATAGAGTAAATAAATTACAAAAATGTTATTAAAATATAATTTTATTCACACAACCTTCATATGTATATTTATTTGAAATGTTAATATTAAACATATTTCCAAATTTTATTTACTTTGCAGGAACTGTATGTCTGATACATCCTTAAAGTGCGTGCGATGCAAAATATATTTAAATCTGAGTGTCATTAGAGCATTAATTATTGCCCGTAAATTGTAACATAGAAAGGTAATAACTTATATCCTTCATTATCTGGATTCATTAAAATCAGTCGTTACCGCAAAACATTAATTTGCATTTAATGTAAAACTGAAAAAAAATTCAAAGCGCTATAATCGACTTATTCCGCAAACGTTACATTTATCATTGCTTATGAATTTAAAAGCCAGCAGAAATCCTTTAATTGATATTTTTCTACCATTAAACATTGAAATAAACAAGTTAATTGATTCGTTTAAATCTTGTAACTTCTAATTATCCAATTTAAATATATATTTATTATTATATGTTATTTCAATAGATTTTTTGTTTTTCTTCTATTTTCACACAATGATTATCACTTTCACATAATGATTATCATTGTTTATCAATTCAAGAATTTAATCGCCAATGAAATTCTTGAATTGATATTTTTCCATCATTAAACATTGAAGTAACAAGTTAATTAATTCGTTTAAATATTATAACTTTTAATAAGCTATTACATCAAACTTATAAATATATATTTATTATTATATGTTATTTATATATTAAATAAACAAATTAATTGATTCGTTTGTATATTGCATTTCTTAATAAGATATATCCAACTTGAATTTATATTTATTATTATATTTCAATAGATTTTTTATATTTTTCTTCTATTTTCACATAGTAATTATATGTTAATTTACCAAACTAGTCTAGCTATAATTTACAATTCAAATAGTGGTTGAGTCAAATTGACATACTAAATTATGCATTCTAAAATTAAGCTCAATAGAGGTCATACTATTTTATTGTTAGATTTTATTCGATTAAAAATATTTAATTAAAATTGTAAACGGAATCGCGCAGTTTCTTTTATTAGAAAAGGAAATTAAATTTTTATCATCCGATCTTTTTTCCATTTACTTTGTTACAGCCAGCTCCGCCGCGGAGAAGGGTTACTTCGGACCATGGAGACAATGTAAACTCCTACTTTATGGACGAGAGTGGTGCGGCCAAAGCGTCTCCAGGTTTCAACCAGTGTGTGAGTTCCCTTTTTACGTATGTCAATAAAAAAACTGCTGATACTTTTAATGCCACTTTTCGCCGGGGGACGATATCTTTTTTCCACAAAATTTTTATGACGTAATTCTGATTTTGATATGTGACAATCCTACATTACGAGATCTTGAACAAAGTTGCTAAATATTCTGCGTAAAAAAAGAACGGCGAAGATAAATCAATTAGCATTCAGTATATGATAAATATAGATTGTAGAACTGAAGAGCATTTTTTTTTATCTTTCACCATTTTTCCTGTATAAATTAAAATTATTTAAAATTGTGAAATATTACGGTTTTTAATTGAAAATTAAATGTTGACAAATTAAAACATACATTTTTAATATTACACGAATTGAAACAGCGTAAGGATTATTTATACGTTTTATCTCCGTGATCAATAGTTCGATATTTTTTTTTTTTTTATATTCATAAAAAATTTTTATGTTGTATGATAACTCATTTAACATTGATGAAAATTTGGCGATTAATATTTTCTTGTTTTTATTCTTTTATCATTTTCTCATTACGTTATTTCGATAAAACGTGACATAAAGGAAGTAGAATTACCGGATTATGCAGTACTAAAAATTTCCAAGAAAGCAAAAAATACAATGCAGGATTTCAGTGGGATGCAATAAAATTACAATGGGGTTCTTTCTATATTTCAGTGGCTGTGTGGGTAGCGGGATTAGCTGCCGCTGCCGCCTCTGCCCTTTTGGCGATTCTGGTCGCTTTGGCTGTGCTTCAATTAGCGATGGCCTCCTCTGCGAAACGGGTTTTAATCTCGTACAGTACTGCCCTAATAGGCAAAGTTGCCCTCGCTACATTAGCAAGTGAGTACAAATAAGTATTCTCTAATATAGTAATTTAAATGGACCGAGAGAGATAAACAGACAGACAGACAGACATATAGATACACACACAGAGCGTTTATTAGCATTCTACGGTAAGCCCTCTAAAAAAAGAAAAATAACAAAAAAAAGGTAGGTATTGAAGCGAAAAAGAAAATAAATGAATGAAACAGAAAATAGAGGGAAAAACAGATATTGAAGAGAAAAAGAGAGAGCGAATTTCAAAATAATTTTAATTTTCCTCTGCTTAGCTAATTAAACAATATAAAACAATATTAATTAAACAAAATTATACTTATTTTATAATATTCCAATCTAAATTATAGTATTATGATTTTATTTCGTAGTATTATATTAATTTTTTTTTTTTAATAATTTATATTCAAGTAATTATTTATTTATTAATCTGGAAGAAAATCTCTTTGTGAGCTTTTCAAGGAGAAAAACTTATCTCTTTAATTTATTTACATATATTAAAAATATTGTAGTCAGAGAGGAAGAAGATTAACACATATTAACATATTATTTACATAACATGTGTACTAAATAATTATGTTATTTTTAACTTAGTAATTGATGTGTGAAAGCGGGAAATATAATAAGACATGTATTATTAACAAGACATTTAATATCAAATCTAAAGTCTACAGATTCGAATTTCAAAATATAATGTATATTCGTATCTTGTACTTGATATTGTCTTATTATTAATTACATTGTTATAAAATTTTGTGTGTGAACTTTTCTTTAACATTAAGAGAGTATTATTATTAAAACACTATTACTATTATAACATATATATTTGAGATTACTCATTTACATCTTGTTACATGTTTATCCTAACTCATTGCGTAACATGGCCATTGTGGGTCGAAACCTTGACAAATGAAAGTTCTCAAAGAATCCGAATCACGTTCAAGACATGATAAGTTCTTTTTGCGTCGCACGTAATGTGCAATTTTGCAATGTTACGGATGTATATTAGAATTACCGCTTGCTCACACTCTCGTCTACTTACTGGCCTATTTACGAGCCCTTATACGAGGCATCGAATGACTACGAGAGATTGTATTACAGTAAAAGCAATACATTATGATGCCACAAAAGTATAATGGTGTAATATTTTTCATTGCGTTAATCCAGTGCAATGGCTTCACGTATAAATTAAATAAATATCGGATATATTACGCCAAAGTTCGATTCCTTCATTTATATAACTTTATCTGTTTTTAGTCTATCAATAATAAATTACATTATAATATTACATTGATGTATGAAATTTTATGAAATTCAATATATAATTTTTGTCGCATGAATAAAATTGAGGAAAATTTGTTGATTTGTTTGATTTCTCGTTTTAGCGGCACTGTCGATTGTGGCGGCGAGCCTCTTCGCTGTGCAATCAGATGATCGAGCCAATAGCTTCGCCATCACGAGAGGAGAAGCTTTTTATATGCAGGTAAAGTATAATGGCAAAATCTTGTTGACAAAATCTCTATTCATTTTTCTTCCATTTCTTATATACTTTGAATAAACAAACTTCCACTTTTAAACCTTCTTCTTTTTTAAGTAAAAAGAACAATGAATGAATTTATTTAATAAATTCAGTATTTAGTATATACATTATATTGTTATAGAAAATAATAAAAGATTAATAAAAGAATGTTAAATCAGAGACGGTGTTAATCACGAATTAAAATAGATAATAAATTTTACATTTGATCATTGGAAGTTCAATTGTGCATTACAAAAAATAATTTTTTATTTTTGCATTTTGTTTTTCTGATTTTTTTTTAACAGTGTGAAAATAATGTCGAAATTTTGAGTAAAATAACAATACTTTCGTGGTATACTTTTTTATATATTCCTATTAGCGTCACGCATTACATTAGCATAACAAAATAATTTTGCTGCTAATTTATCGAATTTGCATTTTGCACTTTAAATATGGATGATGTGATAATTTTATTTCTTCAATGTTTTCGACATGTACCCGCTAATATTCTCAAAATGTATTTGTGCGTGTATGTGTGAGCGTGTCCATCTTCTTAATTGATTTCTCGTTCTTTCGAGTTAACACGGCACCGTTAACAAGCGAGATAATTTTCAATTGAATGCGTCCATGTGTCCATCGTCGAGTTTCTAATTTCTCGTACTTGATATACCGTTAAAATACGTTGTTCGCTCAACGTCATTCCCCGGTTTCCCGAACCTGTTGCACGCAGTAGCAGTTATATATTCTGCATTCGTTCAGTTTGATTCACATTCACATTTCATACACGTTTGATATACCGATATTATAATGTTCAAACTGCTTCTTGTAAAAAATTACTACAAGTACTTATAAAAAATTCTTTTCTTTAGACGAAAAATCGTATAACAAATAAATTTATTTTCATATCTTATTAATAACAAATGGTTCAGAAAAAATTTATAGTGTTTGATGCATTTTAACTTTTTCTTTCTTTAACATTTTATCATGTAAATAATTAATAATTGATATTATTTTGAGAGATCGCTAATAAACTGTAATATTGAAAGCGAAAATAGCATTAAAATTTTTATATTTAATTAAATTAAAAAGTATTGACTGTAACAACTTAATAACTTGTGTGAATTGCAAATAAATATAAAAAGATCTATATATTTTAAAAGATAATGTTATACCATGTATCTTAAAAGAGCATATAATTACAACCAATAGTCAATTTATTAAACGATCTGAAATCAATAGAAAGCATGTAATTTATATCCTGTCTGTAATTAGATACGTATAGGAACGTATTGTGCATATTCAATAGACGAGAATGATTTATGTGACAATTTCTTGACTAATTGTCTCAGCAGTAGATACCATAATTCTCAATAGAGATAATACTTATTTTGCTTGAGGTTTGAAGGAATAGATAATATTTTATTTATTAAAAGCGAGCAAGCGTGAGTAAAATGATAAAATAAAAGTCGAGACAAACATTAAGAGAAAATAAGTAAAGCCATCAAAGAAGATAGAATAATTATCTCGCAATGTTATTTAAAAAAATCTCTCATATATAGATGGAATATACAGACGAAACATACTTATATGATACAAAAAATCTCATATTAATTAGATAAAAAGCATTTTTTTCTTTTTCATACGGTTTTTATTTTAATAAGAAAAAAGTTTTCAATCAACTTAATATTAAATGCTATACTATTAAAACATTATTGTGGACTGTTAATTACATCGAAATAGCTCCATTATATGCAAACTCAGAGTTTATAAACCTTTGTTAACAAAATAGATTCGCTTGTGTAAACTCTCTAATCTAACTCTATTAAATCGATTTTAATACGTGCAGACTAATCAAGAAGTAAATTACGTCCGCCATTGGCAATGAATAGTAATTTAAATTGGATATCGACCACAGAGTATGACGCGGCGGCGGCGACTGTGGCGGTTGCATGTGAAAGAACATCACGTTTTATGAAACCGAAACTGATAACGTCGCCAACGCACTTTGAAAGTTTGTTCTTATCGCAAGACGGCAGCTCGGGTTTCTCCCAATGCGGATGAAACACTCGCGGTCTTTGCAATCTAGTACAGCTTCAGACTCCGTCAAGGAAATACTTGATTCTTTATTACGATTCTTCACGGAACGATTATCTTGGCGAGTTGCAAAACAGGATGTAAAATCACATGTAAGTCTGAAATCTCTGGATAAGTCAACAGTATGCATTTTCTCTTTTTCTCTCAATAAATTCACTTTAACGATTAAAACGCTAATATAAAATAATACAATCTCGATGCTAAATAATTTTTATTTATGCACGCAATAACTGAAATACATTTGTAATCATTAAAGATATTAAAATGTCATCTAAGAGTAAAGGATTCGTAAAAATTTTAAAAGAAATCTGTGTGTGACATCTCGAGAATATCTTGAACACACCAGAAATTACATACCATATAATATAATATTTGACAAATATTCTCGAGGTAGCACCCGTTTCATCACATGTCTCATGGGATATGTCTCAGGAATATTATGATTCCTCAGCAAGATAATCTTGTCAAGACTTCGCAGATTTCCCTTTGCTGCTTGTGGGAATTCAGTTTGATTGCATAATACTATAATACGAATATGCTAAGCTAAAGCATTTTGAAATTACTCTCTACTTTACGGGAGAACTCGCATAAAAAAGATTAGAAGAGATAAAGAAATAAATGATATATCTAGATAACTCAATTATTTAATGCCACGTACTTCCGCTCGTGTGCCAGTAAATTGTCAATCGGCCGAGAAACGTATATCTGACTGGAGATTTAAACTTAAGCTTAAGAGCCACCTGATCGTGAACTGGACTCAGGTGTTTCTTCAAGTCCCCTGTCCCCCCACCGATCGCGACTTAGTATGTGTCGGAGCAGCCACGACTCGTAGATACTTTTAAAACAATGAGCCGACATTGGCGGACCCGCAGTGAGTGTTTCGGTGCCGATCGTTAATGAACTCACCGTGTTGTCCTCATTCTCAGTTTTGCGATAAGTGAATTTCTTTTGTTCTTTTCCCCAGCTGGACACGTCCAGCATTTTATCGTGGCACACGAGCTCTAACGTGAGCCGCCACCTTTTGCCATTCGAAGCCATCGATCATATTTTTCTACGAGTAATTTGAAAAATGTTAAAGCAGGCGAAGAATCTCTGATTGATTGGTCACTGTGTCGTACATTTGGCTCGCGATAAATTTCTGTTCAAAGAATCGTTTTATCAAACTATTAGACACAATGGTACTCTGATATTTTATCATCGAAAGTGCACGATGATGGGCAAAAGGAAACGGAGTCTTTTGAAAGGGGCCAAGGACGAAATCGAATTGGACAGAATGAATAAGCAAAAACAAGGCAAGGTAATGTCATTACTCAAAGAAATCCAATCGAGTTAATGTCTTCGCTTTTGCTTTCCTGGTATTATGCTAGTGATATTGTGCGTAATAATTTCACTAATACAATGAGCGTATAAATTTATACAGAATGTGTTCAAGTGCAAATAACGGAGCTTTTTTTTACAACTTTGATATATTTAAATATACACTGAGAGAAAAAATTCCTAAATTTTAGTAAATATTTATTCGAATAGTAGTAATAAAATATTTACCTACAGAAATATTTATTCTATAAGAAAAATGTTTTAAAATTAAATTAGTGGTTCTTGTACTAAATAAATATACATTTAGTAAATATTTCATAAGTATTTATAAATACTTATTAAATTTTTATAAGTATTTATAAACACTTATTAAAATTTAATAATTTTTCCCTCAGTGTATGATTTGATAATTCCGTCGAGGAAAAATCAAATTAAGAAATTCGAGAATTAATCGAGAAATAAAATATAATTATGAGTTATCTCCTTTAACCCTTAAACACACCGATTTTGTAAAATACGGAAACACATTTGCGGGTCTGAGAGA
>QKQZ01054015.1:0-21471 GCA_003595255.1 Solenopsis fugax | reverse complement strand
GGGGTTGCGAGAGGGTTGTGTTGTTTCGGTACCGGTGCGGTATTGGTGACTCGGGTCGGTTTGTCCTAGTGGTCTTTTTCTAAAGAAGGGGGGCAGCGGCGCCGCGCAATCAACGTGTTTTCAAGCACTTTTTTAAACTCCGCTCTATATTCCACATTAATTTTACTATCAAGTTTCAATATCCCTTTTTCCTAAAGTACACTGTTATTTCTAATTCTGGAATTCTCAGGAAATGAGGTTATACCTTGGACGCGCGTCAATGTTGTTTTCATTGAAAAAATAACGTTATAGAATTTAAAAAACAACTTCTTATTTTTAATAGAAATGTATATAATTTATTTTATTAGTGTTTATTTTAATGTTTATTATTCCCGAAGAATGAGGTTATATTGAACTTTAGACATTTCAACTTTAAAAAAATAACATTGAAGAGTTCAAAAAAACAATTTGTTCTTTTTAGTAGAAATACAATATTTTATTTTACTGTTTATTTTAGTTTTTATTATTCTCGAATTATTACACATTGAACTCTTTATTACTTTTTTAATTAAAGAAATAACTTTGAAGAGTTAAAAAAGAGTAATTTCTCATTTTTAATAGGAATATATTGTAACAATTATTTATTATATTAGTGTTTATTATTTCAGTTGTTATTTATGCCTATCTTTATATTACATATTTATTTTTCATTTTATTATGTTATTATTAATGATAACAGTTATTCATATTTCTCATTAATTGGAAGATGTAATTAAATTTCTTACATAAATATTCAATATCGTAGATCTACCAAATATGATGTTTTTCGATAACGAGAACTAATGGCTCATACGACGCTGATTTAATTTGAAACGTAATGGCGCATCTGTTACGGCAAAGTAGCGAATATCTGGCACATGGCACGTGCCGAACGGCAGGACGAGCACGAATTAATTTTCGATATCAATTAAGCCCGCCGCCAGAATGCATATATCCGAATTCCTCCGGTTTGCCACTTCTGACGTCGTCGCCGGCAGCGGCCTTGAACCACTTCGAGCAAAACCAATCGCGAGACGCGATATCGCACGGAACAGTCTCGGTATCTGGGTGACTCTTTCCACGATTAGGACAATATGTCGAGACACGCCTGGTTGAAGGACGGAAGACAAGCGGCTTTAAATTATCCGCGGCTAAAGATAGGTCGTTTCACTTTAAAATTTTGCTACCAGAGTCATCTAAGTACTCGAAGCAACTTGCGCTGAGTGATACACATGAAGTGGTAACCACGAGTGGCTGTCTCGAAAACTATTAAGGTTACTGCCAAAACTCTTCCATCATGTTTCAAGATTTCTTGAAGTTTTGAATGAGACACGTGCGCTATTGAAAAATATTCTCTGAGGAAGCAAGAAAATAAAATATTTTTTTTCCTATTGTTAAATTTTTCACATAAAATATTAAAGAGATTACCAAATTTAATTTTTATGAAATTCTTGGTGAAAAAATTCTCAATCTTATACTTTTAAAAATTTGCTCTATTTAAAAAAAATTAACTTTTTCGGATTTTACAAGTTTTAGAAATTATAGACTGAAAAATTTTAGAATTCATGTATCTAAAATATTCTAAAAAAGATAGACTAAGTGTTTATTAGCGTTCTAGGGCAAGCCCTTTAAAAACGCGATTAAGAGTAGTACTAAAAGAAGCACGCAAGCAGAGAGTAGCATTTATAAAGAAATAAAGATATAAAACAGAGCAAAATTAAAATAATAGAACAGAGTATAAAACCAAGTGTAGACGGAACGTAAAGAGAAAATAGGTAGAATATAAAATAAAATAATATAGAATAAGTAATAACAATAGATTAGATAAAATATAATGCCATGGAAAATGGAATATGGAAAAGATATAGAAATTCTTTTATTCTTTTGAGCATTTTTTAAAAGTGTTCAATACATATGAAAAAGTTTGAGAACTATTTTAAAAACTTATAAAGTTGGAATTCTTGAAAAACGTGAGAAAAATTTTAAAAGAAATTTTCTTATTAGGAATGCCTTGCCTTTTATCTATAATTATTTAAAAAATTATTCAGAAAATGTAAAAAGAAAGTTAATTCAAAGGGATTTGAAAAATTTCTGCCTAAAAAGTCGCGCAGATGTGGATCTAAACATAAAAAGAGGATAGTTTTTTTTTTACTTGAAGACAGATATAAATTTCATTTCAATATTTTTCTTCATAATATTGCGTCTTCACAACATTTGATTTTTCGAGCAAATGAGAACACAATTATCCACTTGGATCTCTCGTTGTTCCACTTTACTCAGGTGAAATATCAATAGTAAGACTCCTGGGGATTGGCCGGCTACCTCGATAAATCTTTGTCGAGCCGGAACGACAGCAATCCGACTGTGTGCCTTCCACTTCATTTCCCACTCAATCACGCCCTTGAATATCGCAGGAGCTATTGGGATGACTTGGTACAAATCCTCCCTGTCAAGACGGAACGGCGTCTCCTCTTCGCCGACGTCGTTTGAACGATCGCGAACCGCCGGACGAAGCCATTAGCCTTATTTAGCGCTTCGGATAGAGTCTTACCTACCTGCGAGTCCGACTGTTCGAGCTTCTTGCGGGGAAGATCAACAGGTTCGCGTGCCGGATGTGCCGACACACGGGCGGAAGTCCACTCGTCAGCCGACGTGAAATCGTTCTGCGTGATACCGATCGGCTCGACCTTTCACCCGGTGAAAGTCTCGCGTAAGACTCGCGGCGCGATCCTCCACCCCTTTCACCCTCTATTTTAGGATCGTTATCGTGATCTAAGATAACGGACGATTCACGCGATACGAATCTTTAAAACAAGTCTCTTCGAACCTTTGAAGCTTCACCCTTTAAACGCTTGATTTTATTTACCATTCCAGGTACCATAAAGTTCAAAGTTGGGGTTCATAAAGTTTAATGGATATCTAATAGAGGTGATTGCGAATCTTCATGACAGATGTCTGGTTTTTGTTCTACTTGGAATAAGACGTTTTAAAGATGAAGATTCGGAACTTCTATTAGACGTCCATTAGATTTCCAATAAACGTCTACTGGAAATCCATAATTCCTGCATCCATTGAACCTCCTATTAGACATATTCATACATATTTTCTTTTAGACGTTATATGAATTAATAGATGCTTTATAGAGCTTCGATGAACGACTAATAGACGTTAATTGGAAGTTTATAATAGATTCTTTATAGATACGCTTTTGCTATAAAATGTCAAAATAACATTTACTTTTATTTTAGAGTCTAACTTTGGAGGCTCACCTTTGAAAGAAATCATTTCATCATTACTAGAATATGACTGAAAAGTCTCATAAGACTGCGCCTATTATTTTATTCTGTTATTTTTTAATTACGAGAAATAGACGCTGCTGTGACCATCTGTCGACGGTCCCGCATTCTACTTGCTCAATCCCATCTATTACATATCCATAATAGATGTCTATAATGAGGTTGTAGAGGACATCTATTATGGATATAATGTGAAGCTCTATTTAACTTCCATCGTGGAGACGTCCCATGAAGCTAAGAAAAGTCTAATGGATGTTTTAAGAATGTCTTTAAGACGTTTTTCATACATCTTATGACCCAAATTTGGATTTTGTCTCGTTTGGGATCATTCTCGAAACGCATCTTTTTATCTGGTGAACATATTTCAATCGTTAAAAGAGGATATCCGCTATTTTACGTATGAAAATAAAGGGAGAACTGGAAAGGAAGGAAATCAGAGGCATCTCCTACCTGCATGACCGTAAACGAGTCATAAAAAGGGGGGGCAGGAGAGGAGACAGGAATCGACGGGGCGTCGACAAATCACACGATGGCTTTACGACCGTGAAAGATTGTCGAGATGGAGAGATAAAAAACGTTACACGACACGTAAAAGTGTAGGCCATCTATTCTCACTTTTGTCAGGTCGTACTACACATACAACTTCGTTTCTCGTCGACGGTCTCGCTAATTCTTCCGAGGCCGTCTACGCGTATACACGTGAGGAGAATACACAGCTAGTTAGACAAACGAGTTGGGAAATGGGAAAGAAGAGCGGGGTGAGGAGGGGAGAAGGAGGGAAAAATCGACGGGGAGATAAGTACAAAAATTGTGTAAGGCTAACGTTTCTCTTCGGAGGGAAGGGGGAGGGGGTGACCTTGTTCGAAACCTAAACGATTGGGTTGCTTTTTCCTTCCCTTTTGGCCGCGCGAGGGTTTGCCGAATTTACGGCGAAGCTCCGGTAGAAAAAATGTATCAATGTGAAAAAAAAACTCGAGTGGCCGACGTAACAGGGTTGGTTGGAATATGGCTCTCTCGATCAGTTGATTAGCACGCGCGGGTTTCGATTCCGCCGACCGAGGTTCGCCGGCAAAAAACCGGGCAAGCCCACTTTTTTTTTCCCACGACGAATGAGTCGTCCATTATTTAGCGCTCGCTTTACTAATGGAGTATCGATTGACACCCAGGCGAGTTCCCTCCCAGGCGCGCGACCGGCTGAAAAACTTGGTCCGCTTCTTTCGAATTTCCGGCATTTAATCCGGAATTATTTATTGCGGGATCGTTCGTTCCCGGAGCAAATCGAGTAATATATAGTATAATTCTACTGTTTTCCGATTTAATTACTCGTTAATCGAATATTAACTTTGATTAACACAATTGGCGGTACCTTTATTATACCTAAAAATTTGCGAAAATGTTTCTTCGAACGTTCAATTGTTAATTCGTTAAAGGAAAATTTAATCTTCAAAAACGCCATTCGAAATGTCATTTTTAATATTTTTAAAATACATTAAGTTAATTCTTGGATTTTATGTACACATATTCAAGAAAGCAAATTATTCCTAACATGATATTTCCAAGAGAAAATAATTTTAATTTCGTATATTACAATTATAAGAAACACATAAACGTTTCTTCGCGCTTACGCTAAATTCTAAAGTCAGAGAATAAGTGAGTGATAATTTCATTATTCCCTCATTAAAATAATATCAGAGTAATAATATCACTTTGTGACACATTTTCATGATTTTTCTCTACAGCAGCGGAGGAAGACGGACTCTTTTGACTATTACGGATCTATCAGTTTTGTTTTACGATTTCGCCTCGGTGAACACGCCCAGAGTTCAAACGAAATATCTCGTGATATCTTCCGCACGTTTTCACGGCTTTTCCATAACAACAGAAAAATATAGACTTGTCCGATTATCGGGCCATTCGTTTCTATCCCCCTGGCGAGTGTGTGGCGTGATAAAACCACAGAGAGCTCGTGAAGCCTCTTGAAAATTTTCCCTCGACCTCTCGCGCGGAGCGATATCGGAAAAAGTGGGCTTGTCTGATCGTCGCGGACCGAAATTCGTCCTCCGTTTTGTGCGCGGCGAGTCGAGAAAAGAGAGAGAGAAAAAAAATGGGAGAGATTCCTTTATCACAGAATTTTTCTTTGCCCTCGCAACAATTCATCGGACGAATTCGCGAGGATTTTTTTGAAGGACGAATATCGATGAGGCAGTTCTAATCTCGGATCCCGCTTGCCGGAGTACACGAGAGAGGGAACGGCGAACGATATAATTGACAAGTTTCCGGCGAGGCACCGCCTCCCCCCCTCGCGCGAGGGGGCTCTCCCCCCCGCTTGGTCGAGTCTATCGCGCTACGCACAATTACAATTATTTACAAAAAAATCACAATCGACCCTTATCGGCTCGAGTCGCTTGTCCCGCTATTTCTCTATAATCTCGTTAACGTCCGCGAAAAAACATGTGTATCATTTATTGTACATTACACGCACACGTGAAGAGATGCCGTCGTAGACGGTGCCCGTAATTTCGCTGCCGCACAACGAACGTAAAAATCCTCGTTGAGTTATTCCAACATAATCTTTTCATAATACCATCGACTGTAATCATTATCGGACAAATTTCACGAGTGAAGAGAGCACATTTAAAAAATATGGCTCCGTCGTGAAAGTAATAATTTTAACTTCATTTGAGTACGATATTAACACACATTGGAGTAATTATACTTACAAAAGAAGTATTTAATTTCAGGATATTAAAATGATTTGTTTTTATCTTCGTTTTTTAAGTACTGAAAAATGGTTTAATTTTAAATGATGTTCAGAATTAAAACACTAACTTTAATTTCGGTTTAACTTAACTTTTATCTTTTTCCAATTCTTCTAGAACTAGAAGAAGATAAAGAAAAAGTTAATTTGAGATCAAAGTTACTCTACATTGGTGGAAATAGACATAAAGTCAAAGATTTAAAGATTCCAGCTTTAAAATTAATTTTAGTGTTTTAACTCTGAACATCGTTTGAATTAAAACACTTAAGTAATTAAAAACAGAGACAAAAGCAAACAATTTTAATATAATCTTAAAATTAACGCTTCTTTTATGAGTGTAGTACAATTATTTTTTTGTAATATTGTCGCGTGTTTACATCAGGCAGACATTCAACCAACTATGTTCAGCGTTGAACTTGATTACGGTGTTTCTCACGATGTCTAGGAGAGGGAACGACGTTCCTAAATCTCCAATCATCCTTATCAATGATCTTTACGCTTTTCTTCCTTACAAAATTAGGCAAATGGGAGCGGTCGCACGTACTCTCTTAGCATTGGAGACGCTCTAACGGCTATGCCTAAACGAGAATACGGGCACCTCGCGCTCGTTTGCGTCACACGGCGGCATCGATAAGAACCTCGCGTGTGTAACTCACGCTAAACGCTGCGCCTAGAATAATGTTAAAACAGCTCGCTCGGTTGCGCAACTCTACGTCGAGCTCTCTGCCTGTCGAATACTGGTACGAGTCGTGTATACATATATACCGTGCGTACGTGCGCGTGTGCATTCGTGCGTGCGTGTCTGCGTACGTTCGTGCGTGTGTGTGTGTGTGTGTGTGTGTGTGTGTGTTTGTGTGTGTGTGCGCGCGGGTCTACGCACTTCCGGTCGTACGAGTGACTTATGCGCTTAATCATACCTCGGCTCGATCGTTCGTTTTCATCGCGTCGAAACAGCGAAGGGGCCGGGTTGTCATGGTAAATCTTAATAAACAAATTAATTATCGCGAGTACGGCGAGATTCGCCCTCTTTGCTCTTCAATTCGCGACAGAGAGAGAGAGAGAGAGCGAAGATGCGCGATCGATTGCGGTAATTGTGATGCTTGATACTGTGATCGTCGCTTCTTCACGCGAATGACGATGTAGTACATAACTATTAAATAAGTAGTCGTTTTTAAATTACAATGGAATATCTTAATGGTGAACCGGACATTAAGCTGCAATACTCTGATATGTATTATTGCGATATTATGTAATTAATACTGTTAACATTAGTAACCAGCAGTGATGCATTAATAACGCTAATTAGTAACATTAACACTACCAATTATTATTGATAGTATCAGTTAAGATACTGTTGACACATCAACATTGTAATATCAAATGTTAAGAAATTTTGTGCGATATTACAACTTAATTTATCCGGCTCTGGCGGGGTCGCTGACGTACGCTAAAACATCGCATTAGTCTTCTATCGCAATTACACCGATCGACTCCACTTTACTCTCTTTCACCAAGAACCCATCGGCACTCTAATTTCGCGTCTAAAGTTCGTATAACTGTCCGGGAACTGTCCCGCTTACGTTGGCAGACTTCGGGAGTCCTTGTGTTCCGCTCGACGGCAGTCGGGACTACCTTTTGTGATTGTGACCGCTGCCTTTGCTCCTGGGACTGTCCGAGATCGCGTCGTTGGGCTCTCTCCTCTGTCTCAGTATGAAGTTGAGATTGTGCGCGGTATTTACAGCGTAGTAGACGTTGGCCGAGTTGGGTAGCATCATCTCCCGATCGGGTAGCACCTGGGCCAGGGTGTACTGATCGGGGCTGCCCTCGAGGCCGAGCTTCAGCATGGCGTTCCGGATAACCTGAGGCGTCCGCTCGTTGTTCGACAGCATTATCGACTTGTACAGCACCACACCCTCCGTCTCCACATTGTCCGTCTCCATGGTGACTTTGATGATGTAGAAATCGGGCGAGCTCTTGTGCGAGTGGCTGGGACTGGATAGCCCGGCGAGATTCGGGGTGCTGCCGTTGGCCACGGCGCCTGCCGGCGGTGCCAGACGTGTCTGATGGCTGCCACCTCCGCCGGAGCTCAGAGACACGTCCAGGGACGGTAGAGACGAACTAGAGGACGAGCTGGACATCTGCGACGGTGATGTTCGCCGGTCCAGCGAGTTGTGCGGTGAACTCGGGAGGGAGTCGAGGTCGCAGTAAAACTGCGAACTGCTCGAACTGGATGTGGAAGCGATCGAATCGTTCTTCCGATGACCCTGATGACCCTGCAAGAATCAACTCTCGTTTAGATCCTCGTTGGTGTCGGAGATAAATTTTTGTAGTAAAATATATGATTCATTTCAAGAATATATATGATTATTATCTTAATAATATCGCTTGACGTACTTGTTTTGAATTCGTATGACTTTGATGAGGAAATTTCTAGTTAGATTAGATAGTTTTAAGAAACTTCGTGATATTCGTGTCTAATATCGTGGAGAAATCGTGGATTACATCAGAACATTTCGCTTATTTATCACAACAATGACACAGCTTAAAATTTGTCGTTTTTTAATCGTTCGTAGAAAAAAGATGAGGTTTTTGAAATTTTTAAAACATCAAGTATCATTTTCTGGAAAACCTTGTGCTTTGAGTTACGTCACTGTTGTGGCAAATAAGCAGGATTTCTTATTAGATAAATAACACTGACCTGCTTCTTCTTGCCGCGATTATTGAGGGTGTTCCCCGGTGGTGGCTCGATCTGACAGCTGAGTTTGTACGCTTCCCGATCGTCCACCACCACCACCGAGTGGAACCAACGATCGAACACGGGGTCCATGCTGAAATTATACGCGTTCGCCGCGCCCTGCAGAAGCCTTATCCTGGCTAGCACCTCAAACTCCTTCCGTCTCTTGTCAAAGTTGATGAGACCGTCAGCTATCGCGTCCGGTATCGCCGTGTCGATCATAGTGAGGTCAGTTAGGAAGGTTCCTAGATACGGTATCGTGCCGTAGCTAATGTTCTGCAAGCAGATTTAAGGAAAATTTACGATTATTGAACTGCATGTTTAAGAAAAAGAGAATAGCGCAGAAAATATAATATATTTGTATTTTCTGCCTTTATAAAAATACTGGTTTTTACATCTAATTTGTATTTAAAAATCATTATTCGTGAATATACGAAATACAATTTAAGATTATTGTTACATAAATTTATTTTATAATTAATTTTAGAGTTATAAAATTAATTATAAATTAATTTCTAATTAATTTTATAATTCAAAAATTGGTTATAAATGATATATTAATAATAAATTATTAAGTATATGTAATTAATTATAAATTTATACTGAAAATAAATTTAGTTTTATGTATATCATTGCTTTATAATTAAAATTCTAGCTTCGTTAAAATATTGAAACAATTTTTTAATTAATTCAAATACCGATGTAACACATTAAAAAATTTTTTAATATCTTAAAGCTACACACATGTCAAATACATTAATATTTCATCATTCTACACGCGAGCTAACTTCTTTGTACAAGTCATCGCTACCACGATTTTTCTTTCGACGTAGCGGCGATTTAAATGTCTATACGATCTTCTCAAAGAAAGCTGAAGAAAAAATTCGTAAGGTCTCAAAAAAAAGAACGCTGTTATTGCACTTACGCCCGCGTTAGTATTCTGTTTCTGAAAGAGTTTCTGTAGATGCCTATCGCTTCTGCCGGCGGTGTCGGCGAACTTGGCAGTGCCCTCCTTGATGAGTAACTCTCTTTGCGTCCAGGCGTTGTTCTCTTCCGAGAATATCCTCTCGAGCTCGCGGAAGAGCTCGTGTTTCTCGCGGGGCATGCACTGCCAGCACTTCTCCAGTCGGTACACCGGATTGCTCTGGAGACCGGAGACGATCGCCTTCAGACTGCTGAAGTTCTTGAGTACTCGCAACTCTTGCGCGACGTCGATCCACGTCTCGAGGATCCTGGCGCGCTCCTGCGACTTGAGCGTCATGTCCGTCAGGATCGTCGAGATCACTCGCAGGGAGACGGCGTTGAATTGGTTCACGGTCGCCACTACTGTGGCGGCCTCGTGGCTCCTGGAACGATCCTTCCGGGACCACACGGCGCCGAGACACTGGTGGGCGACCAGCTTCTTGAACACTTCGGCATCCATCCGGGTCAGCTGCTCGGCGAAGTGACGGTGGGGCACCTCGGGGAAGATGTAGTTGCCCCAGTGATCCGCCATCGGATCCGGGGAATCGCGCATGGGTAGTCGGCCATTGTCGTACACCATGCAGGAGTCTGGAAAATGAGAAAATCAGACTGAAATTAATCTGATTCGATTTAAAATTAATGAAAATCAATCTAGAATTACACGATGAAATGTCTGATTTTTATAATCAAACCTTTTAAACCTTTTTTATAAAATTTCCCATGTTTCTCTTTCTCTCTTTCTTTTGTACGTTTTTTATAATATGAATTATTACAAAATTTAATCAATCTAGAAGAATAATTTAAATCAATTTTTGCCACTTTGATGTTTTAATTAAATTATAAAATAACGATTCATTGTCATCACCGTCATCATCTCTCTCTATTTCTCTTTCATTGATTTAAGTGAAACCATCTATTTTGAGAATATCGCAATTCGATCGGGTTCTCCATCAGGCGAACCCTGAGTGAAAGGTGAGCCCTGCCCCGGACGTAACAGTATAACCGAACCTCTGGACCCCCCCAATTTATACACGGGAAGCTCGCCTTTGTGCAAGCGTGAGCAGCCTGATTGGCCTTTCACCGCCACTTACATTCAGACTCTCTTTCTGTGCGCCCAGCTCCCGATAGAGCGATTCTTTCGTAACGCTGTTCGCGCCGCGGTAAAATACGCCGTTTAACTTTTTCTGCGCATTCTGGAAACTCGCCAGGTACGCGTTGAAAAAACCTGGAAAAGTAGGGCCCGTCTTGTATATTACTTCATCTGTTACATTTTTCTTTTTTGTCCAAGTTCGATGAAAAAGTTTCGTAACTTGGGCTTCCTATGGAGGTTGTGCACGATAACGCTCGCAACCTTTCTCCTCGAACAAAGCGCACGAAACGCAGCGGATATTCCAGCGGATGTTTTGTTCGCTTATCGCAGTAGTTCGAAGTAAATAAAGTAAGTCGCCGTGCGAGTCGTTACGTTCGAATTGTATAAGCAATATTTTATTATTATTCTTATCAGACTCACCATTAATCTTTCGAAAATTATCGAATGCATTAAGAGAATTTTTTTTTAATGAAAAAAATATACATTTTTTTAAATCCATATATTTTGATACAAGCATTTGTTTGTTCTGTTTAAGTTAAGATATTTATTTTTAAGTAAAAAATGTAAAAATATAAAATTATATACTTCAGGTAATATGTCTATATACTACGTATTGTAGTCTTTTCCATTTTGTGTGACTTTTTAATTACGAAAAGTAGAACTCCGCCGTCCATCTGGTGGACATATTGCTCGCGGTTGAAACGTAGGATAGTATTTTTCAAACGTTGCAATATTGCAATAATAAAATAAAAAAAAATATTTTAAAAAATCTTTATAATATTCCTGCAACATTGCAATATACAATGTTGCTGCAAGCTTTTGTATGAGAAAATACAGAAACTGAAAATACAGAAACTTTCTTGCAACATGAAAAGTTAAATCTGTTACGTGAATTTCAGTTATTTAAATTACATTTTAAAATTGCGTACACAAAATTAAATTACGTAGAACATTATTTTTATTAAAACGAATCAACAGCACGATACCGTCTTCTTTTTCAACTTAAATAAGACGATGATTCGAGTTTCACAGGGAAAAGTCGTGGCGCATTATCATTCTTTGTATTTGAACTTCCCACGGTGCCTTATCAATTATACGATTCCTGGTATTTAAAGTTCACGCGGGTGAAACGACGTGACTCACTCGCCAGATCAGAGAAACTGCGTTACCTATCTGATCCTCCCGCTGGAATCGGTGCAGCCGGTGTTTGGCCTTGAGCTCAAGCTCAGAGCCGAGGAGGCGCTGCTGCGTGAACTCGAGGAGCCTGGTGAGCAGCGGATGATTTGGGGGTGACTTCCAGTCGCCCGGGTAGGCATCCAGCCAGACGTGCAGGGCCTGGATCAGGGTCTTGCGGTGTTGCTCGCAGCCGGCGCTCCCGTCCAGAGCGTCGTATCGCGCGAGCAGCAACTCGAGGACCTCACGCGGGCTGGTGAACGCCCGGTACGTCGCCAGGAAGATGTTTATGTAGGTGGACTCCAGCTCGCCGTCGTCGTTCGCCAGGCTCTCGACCAGCCGCTGCACCGTGCCGGCCTTCAGAAAGCGCACCCTCACCGTCTCCCATTCCAAGTGCGAGATCTCGTCGTCAGAATCCTGATGAGATATAAACAGATGAGGTGTTTACTTGGGTGTTAAAGTTTATTAATTAATTAACATGCACATGCAGGTTTTTTAACATTAATAATAAGTTCCTTTAACTCTTTCAAGTCTAATGGGACATGTTTCAATATCTTTAAAGAAGGACCATGAGTCTCGAAATTAAAAAAAACTATGGAAGAAGTTCGCCGCAAGTATATTTCAATTCAAACTCTACAAATTATTTACTAAATTAAATTAGTAAAAAATATCAATTCAAACTTGAAAAATTTAATAAGAAAGGACAAATTTTCATCTAAGTGCTACTTCAATTTTAGTTCAGTTTCTGTTACTAAAATTTTGATAGCTTAAAATAACATGTAATAAGATTTTTTTTAGGTTAGCATTAGTTCAGTTATTCTAATAGTTATTCTTGTAATCTATAAAGTAGAAAAAAGTTTAAAAAATTCTTAATTTTATGGATGAATTGTCATCCAAAATAATATTAATGTAAAAAATACGAGTAGCGCACTTTAAAATTAAATTGGATAAAAGTTAAAATCTTGATTATAAATATTTTGATCATGCTCACCGATACTGATAGACTTCTCGTGGGCCGGTGGTATCGGACCTTCTTTAGGTATACCGTATATATGACGCCGTCGCCCCTTTCCTCGCCCCATAAACGCCACGTGGGCTGCAAAGTAGAAAATCGAACGCCAAACTTAGTCATAAACGTCCGTATGCCAATAGACGCTGTAGGCACTATAACGGAACCGATAACGTAGGCCCGTGCACCAAGGGATGATTTAAGCTTCTAATTTCATGGCGGAATGCTCGAGACCCTCTGTCGCGAGCTAATAAACTTGCCGTAACAAATAAAGAGAGATTTCGGCTCTTAAGCTCGTTTTTGTTCCCTTTTTGAATTGTTATTCATTTGAGCCCTTATCTTTTATATTTATTTTAAATTTTTTAAAGAGAGATAATTCTATCTTTTTCTTTCTGCGATTATTTTATTCATTATGACAATTACATTGACATGCATTTAGTTGCTTTATAGAGTTATTATTAACTATGTCATTTTATGTAAATTGAATTATAAGGAAGTACAATTTGGAGTAAATATGATAATTACTGCATCACAATTAACGTATTATTATATTGCATTAATTATTAAAATTAATTGCTGTATTACGTAATTGTCTTTGTATATCGTGCTGACCACAAAATCATCCCTTAGGCTGCCTTTCCGCTATACTATTCTAAATATGAAAATTTGGCAGACTACGTGCGTCATCATTTCCAATAATTTTTCTCCCAAAATCTTCTGAGTTATCAAAACAAGACCAACGTGTACTTACGTCTAAAAAAAATTACACGTGCTAATGCAGGGATTTCTGACAAAATGCTTCAGAACATTCCGAACAAGACATGAAAGTATAATACGATGCAATCTGTTCGTTCCAAAAAAACTTAATCAAATTCATAATAACACTGAAAGAAAGGTTTCTATGTTTAAGTAAATATATTTATTTTAACATTATTTCCTTGATTTAAATAAATTAGCTAGTATAAAATAATTTATTTTTAAACTTAGGAAATATTTTTTTAATCAAGGAAATGATATTAAAATAAATATATTTATTTGATCATATCTTAGCATGTTAAAAAAACAAAAAAATTAGAAGTAATTTACGTAATAATTTACGTAATTTACGTTTAATTTTTTTGTTTTTTTTTATATGTTTGGAGGGATATATATGTATTAATAGTTATCTTTTCTATCATAAAAACTTTTTTTACAGCGTACGGCATTTTTCATTGCTTCCTGAAAATTGACTCGCGCGTTTTGCGAAGCATTCTGCAGAATCATTGTACAACCACAGTGTAGGAATCAGAGTAAAATGACAGGAATATGACATAAGCGACAATAATCAGCGATTGATTTATCAAACGAGGTAATTGTCAAAAAAGCAAGACGAATCTAAATCTATGATATTTACCAATCCTCCTTGACTTGTAATTTAAATGAATAAATCATGAAACTGACTCATGTCCATGCATAATAAACACGTGTTTACGTGTGTGTGTACACATGCAAGCGTGTTACTTATCGGTGACAGTGGAGCTACGGGCAGTCCGTATAATTAATTCCAGCTTGATAAAGACGGGCTTGCACACGCGATGACGTAACGCCGTGTGATAACACCCGCCTTAAAGGTAGTTAGCCTTTGGGCAAGGTGTTTCGACTTATTATCGCGAAAAGAAACTGCAATTAGCGGTATCCATTGTGAAACGCTTCTCCCGCAAATATAACAATTAACCACTCCTCGCGGCTCAATATCAAATTAATCCTCCGTGATCCAACGTTTTTACGCTGCTTTCCTAGTTACTCTGAACTCTTTGTCACTTGTTAGTGTGTTTTTAAAAGGGTTTTTGGGCTCTAAAAAATCTGAAAAAATTCTGATGTGCTCTTCCAACTTTACAGAGTACGTTTCTATAGTTGTTTGACCCAAAACGTTGTTCACTTTTTTTTTTAGTACATGTCCGAATTTGAGGCAGAATAATTCAAAGTTGAAAATTCGTCTGGGTCTTCAAATCCCCGGTTGGACCACGGAGAGTTAAGAGGTCCAATAAAAATTTTTAAAAATCCGGTTAATATATCAGTTCTTTAAAAAGCTGATTTTGAAACATTTAATTATTTTGATGGTAATTTAAGGAAGCCAAAATTCAATTTAATTAATACGAGAAATGCACAAATAGCGTTGAGCACAACTGCCGTTTTTTCTTTTTTTTTTCCGGGACTTAATTGCGGTCGATCGTGCAACGCGTGACATCGGCGCCTGACGTGTCACGTCCATTTATTTGGCATTGAGAGCCTGTAAACAAAGCGGGTCTTAGAGGCCGTAAAGGGGGCTTAATGTCGTGGAATCCGGCACGACAGACGTACGCATTCGCGTTGGCACGGGTGATTACAATCGAAGCCGTACTGTGGGCACATTACCGACGAGAAGGGCAAAGGGGGACGATCGTAAATGCTCTCGACGGAGGGAGAAGCGTGTCAATGCCGCCTCCGACGCTTTTTCTCTCTTCCGAGAAAAGAGATCGTCCCGTGGAAAAACTGCAGAAGCCGGAACCTGTTGAGACATTGTACTCCTGTTTTTCATGTCGGATGCATTATCAAGAGAATATCTATCCCGCGAGATATTAATTAGAAGAAAATAATTCGCGGAAACTGATCTGAGAATTGCGTATTTATTGTAGATAAATAGATATAATTATGTATAATTTATAATACATCGGATTTCATGAAAGGAAATTAGTATTGAGACAAAGTTAAAATGGCACGAAGTTAAAATAATGATTTATTAAAACAAGGACGCTGAAATATCAAAAATATCTTTTTCAGTGGTGAAAATCGTAAAATTATCTATTAGATTAAATATTAATATCAATGCGTTAGAATTAAATTCCATCTGCTTATTAATTAATTTTGATTAATTTAATTTCTAATTTTAAACTAGATTTCTTTTAATCTACATCACAACGAAAGCTTTTTCTGTCGTACGCAATATCAAGAGAGTATCTCTTCTGCGAGATATTAATTAGAAAAAAATAGTTCGCAGAAACTGATCTGAGAATTACGTATTTATTGTAGGTATATAGGTATAATTATGTAGATTAGATTTCGCAAAAAAATTAGTATTGAGAAAAAGTTAAAATGACGTTAAATTAAAATAATGATTTATTAAAACAAGGACGCTGAAGTATCAGAAATGTCTTTTCTAATTGTGAAAATCATAAAATAATGTATTGGAATTGAATATTTTATGGTCAATGCGTCAGAATTAAGTTCCATCTGCTTATTAATTATTTCTAACTAATTTAGCTTCTAATTTTAAATTAAACTTCTTTTAATCTAGACATCACAACGAAAGCTTCTCGTATTAATTAATTCCAATGCGGGTAGATGAATAATTTTTAAATATTGATCCAGAGTTTGGGCTGACAAGATTTCTCTATGAAAATTTAATCGATTAATTTCTAATTAATTTGGATAAGTTTCTCGCAATTTAAGAACAGATTCGACTTTAAAAATTCAAATGGAGAAACTGTCGATCTCATCTCGAGGCACACAAGCACAAGGCCCAAGAAACAGGGAGGTCTCAAGTCCGCCCGCTCACTCCCCGGAACGACCGAGCAATTAGACACCCGCAGGAGGAACCCGAGCGTGACTCGAGGTCCTCGTACCTGCGCTCGTCCTTGGCAGCCGCTTCCCTCATGTGTCGATTCACCATTGTTCCGCTGTAACCAGCACGAGCCCGAGCCTCGGTGCCTGTTCCTTACGCAAAGCGATGCAACGGAGTATCTTCCGATCGAGGTTGAATTGTAATTAGGGACATTTCCGGTAATAAGCCCCGCGTGGAATCATACGATATCGTTCGCCGATCACGTCATGCAGGATGATAGTGTTTTTACTTTAAAACACGCGCACGCGCCGTTTGTCTTGTTTAATTTCATGATTTAACGACATGTATATATATTATTATTACACAGAAGAAGAATTGCCGAATGCGTACCATTTATTTTTTATTATATTTCCCATTTGATATTGATTTGTACGCAAATAAAAGTTGGAAATTGTAGCTTGACGTTTAATATATCTATTATTACATTTAATCTCTCTCAATAACAAATTAATTTATTATAAGCCTTTTATAGCAACATGCAAAAGGTATGATTTAGGCAACCGATAAGTTATATCTGAGAATTTTTTAAATCATATCGCCTGTGAAATGTCGAATTTATCAATTAAAATAATTTAAAATATAAAGAATTATTAGGTAATTTATTTTATTAATAATTTATTGAAAAAAGATGAAATATTAAAAAATTAATAAGTAACAATAATAGAAAGATAAGGACGTAAAAATAAAACTGGCTTGAATTTATGTTTGCAATTGACATACTTTTATTAATTCTACTATTATCACTTATCAGTTTTACATTAATATCATTTGTCGTAATAAAATTTATGATGGTACGATTTAGGAAACTTGATTTTATAAAATTATCGATTTAACCTTTATAATAAAATTGCAAATATGTTGCAACCCAATAAATGTAAAATATTCTACTATAAATCTTCTTTTATGAAAATATAAAACTGCATGATTGCATTGTTATCAGTCACATTAAATTGATCAGAAATTAATATCAGTTGTATTTGATTTTTGAAAGTATCGTTGGCACACAATAAGATATAAATTTTTGTCGATATTACTCATTTTTTATTTATTTCATATTTTTCTCATTAAATATTGATACGGTGCGATTTACGCAATCGGTACATATTCAGCAACTCTCCGCTATTTATTATTACATAACGTATCTTTTCTTTCATTCAATTCCAAATACACAGAGAATTTTCTCTTAGAATTCTTTTCAAACTCATAATCGTGAGACAGCATGACATTTCGAAAAATTTTATGAATTTCTCTGATTTATTAATATCTATTACAATAGAAAATAGTGTGGTTAAATTCTACTGAAATTACAGTAAAATTCTTTCAAATATATTGTCCCACGATTACTATGACATTTTGATGAAAGAGTAAATTCTTTGAATAGAAATTAAATGTTTGAAGACGTACGACAAAAAAATTAACTTTAAATGCCGCAAAGGAAAATCTTAAAGGAAGAGCCTTAGTGAATTAAACAGCATTCATTTATTTCGGAGGCTTTAGAAGAAAGTTTATCGGCGCGAGATAATTTGCAAGCCAAATCGCACGTGTGTTTCAATTAAAATAAACGTCCGGGCTCATAAATTCGGGGAAACGATTTCCGCGATAGTGCACACGGTCGTAGCGACAGGGAGCAACGACTTCCCGAGTGACACGTGGGGTTTCCGAATTTTAATGCTAGTCATGTGTAAATGAGCAAGTATACCGGGTGGCGCGGTCGTAGACACGCGATTCGCGCAGCTTCGGGGATCGATCGCGTCGGGGATGAAAAATTCATGAGATCACGTCGACGTCGTCGTCGTCGCACCGCGCGCGACCATAAGTAAATTGACGCGACGGTGGTAGTACGCGCGGTGAAACATTGCCGTTTCTGGTACGTCGAGACGACGACGACGACGACGACGACGACGACGACTATCGTGTGGCGAAACATTGGTCTGGCCGACGGCGCGGCGCGTCGCGGAATCCCGTAAATGTCCCGCCGGGGTCAACGGTCCGCCCGCGGGGTCCCGAAATACATCCCCATTATTTCCCGTTGGATTCTCGCGGAATGCAATGTCGGCGACCGCCGCGAAACCGCGGCACGACCTTAGCGAATACAGACGCTCCTGTCTTTGCATCGCTGAATCGATCTTACTCATTTCTCTTTTTAGAATTATTGGTTAAAGAGTTGCACAAAGAGTCTTTACTTCGTTATAATCGTTACACATCAGAAGAAATTAATGAGTGCTACGTTTTACAGTAATAAAACTCGGTGCCTCTTTAGGTACTGTGAAATAATATTTTTTATAATTAGTGCATTTTGTATAAATTATAATTATAATTACATAATTGTGATAATAATATTAAAATAAATAATTATATGTATAGGAGAGAGATACCAAATGCGTACCACTTAAACTATTTTTGATTATGCGATAGCAATTACTAGTTTTACCATTATTACTTAACAATCTTATATGAATATAATTTTTTTATATTAAAATTTGTGGTACGAATTAGGAAACTTGATAGAGATGATAAAAATATTGATTTAATTTTTATAATTGTAAATATGTATAACAATGAATGTAAAATATTCTACGACAAGCCTTCTGTTATAAAAATATAACAAATTACATAATTACATTATTATCAGCTATATAAGTTGAAAAATTTACATCAGATGCACCTGATTTTCTAAGCTGATAATATGAACAAAACAAAATTAAAAAATGTAAAATATTAAATAGGTACGCACTCAGTAACTTTCCCCTAATTAATATATAACTACATAATTATTATATATAATTATATATCCAGAGAATGGCCAAAATACATAAAGAGATATTTTTTTAGAACTTATCCTTATGATAATTGTGGATATGGAATAACATGATATTTTGAAGAATTTGACTATAATTTTAGTGCAATTTAACGAAACTATCCTGTATTATAAAATAAATTTGATTAAATTTAATTAAAATTTTAATAAATTTACTAAACCATAGGTGTCTACCATAATTTTGAGGGTAAACTCTAACAAAGAGATACTTCTCGCCGTGTACAAAGTTATCTATGAAATTTATTTCTGTAGCGATAACAAAAAACGTAGTTTTATTATGCTAAAGGAGTGACTTTTACGAGGAAAAATTTCCTCAACTGGATGACGGCTGTGCGGCAAATACAAATTTATTTTCGCTGATCGAGCTGCCAGGCGATCGCGTTTTTTTCCCATTCAGAAGACGATACGAGTTCCGATGACACTCTGACCTTGATTACTGTGTTAAAAAGCCGGCGTGTGTGCGACACACGCACGTGGCTTTCAATGTACGCGACTTAATCCGGGAATCAGTGTCACTCATTGCTTCCAAGGTTCACAGGGGCATGGAGAGAGAGGGAAGGGATTGACATAACTGCGACAATGCGCCTGTTGCACACATACAAATTCCGTTTGACATGCACCATTCTAAACATCGACGATAAAAGCAACGAAAAATGACATTCTTGTGCATCTCACGATCAAAAAAATATTCAAAAATTAAATATTCACTCATCGCAAAAACCTAATATTTCTAGCGGGTCACATGCAAACACAGGGTGTATCGTAAAGATAAAAACATTCCCTAATTGAACTCCGAATTTCTTATCGATGGAAAGACTTTAACGCCAAACTTTTCGCGATTCGCACTTCAAAAAATCTAGCAGACCGGACGTTGAATTTATTACTAGATTAATTTTGAAAAAAAAATAGAGACGAAGAAAGTATTAACAGCAGTAGTCTCATTGAAAATAATCTTGTTAACTCAAGAATAGTAATTGAAATAAATACATCATGTTTTTAAAATTATTAAATTATGTTATTTATTTTATATATTGAGAGAAAAAATTGTAGTGGTGGCAACTATAAGGACACAACCATACTAATTTTGTTAATAGAATTGTAATTATAGTTAAGTAAACTATATTATAGTTATTGCAACTAAGTTAATAGTTAAGAGAACTAACAAAAAATAGTTGTAATTATTATATTATATAGTATATTACAACTATTTTGGTTAGTTCTCTTAGCCATTAATTTAGTTGCAATAACTATAATATAGTTTACTTAACTATATATTACAATTCTATTAATAAAATTTGTATGATTGTCCCCTTATAGTGGTCATCACTACAATTTTTCTCTGTGTTGAATTAACGAGATTATTTTTAGTTACCAATGCTGTTAATACGTCATTTTTTACTATCTTTTTTTTACCGTCATTTTTTTAACTACCATTTTTGTACAGGTAAGGTTAATGTGATAAGACGCGATTGATGAACAACTCGTCGTGCGCTAAATTGAAAACTCCGCTTTCGGCATTAAAGAATTTTGCGATTAAGCTTGCTTAACTCGAATGTTTGCCGAGAGCATTACGATACACCTGTCGTGCGAAATATGATTACATCAAGCACGCGCTCAATGACAAAAGCGCTGGCAAATCAAACAGAAACAAACGAATCCAAATAGGAATACATAAAATCACACCGGCTCGGCGAGCGAGCGAGCGTATCCCGATCTTATCACGCTCGATACGTTATCGTTATCCCGTGATCTTTTCGCGATGCACTAATCTTCGCGAAGCCGGCTCACTCATATCAGGCAAATGCACGGCGAGACGTAAAACGAAGCAGAACAGAACGAAGACCAAAACAGCAGGGTTGCCGTCCGGTCATCCGGTGTCTCTTTACCTGTTGCACGTACCACTGGGTGGAACTCTGGCTCTTCCGGTGGCCACCGGGCTTGCAGGGGGCGCAGAGCAGCAGGGGGGTCAGTT
>QKQZ01054014.1:0-24537 GCA_003595255.1 Solenopsis fugax | reverse complement strand
ATATATTGAAATGGAAAAAAGTTCGTAACAGTACATAAATAGTAAGATATCAAAATTAAAAAAACTATATTTTAGTACATGTTCAACATTTTTACTGACTTGTAATCAGAATTTCCAGATAACTTTTTATACAAAAAATTTTAAATATCACAAAAAGAGTCATTTCTTTCACATTAACCTCAATTATTTCGGGTACCTGATGTGTTAATAAAAATTTGATTACATCATTTTCAGCATCCAAAAATCTATAAGAAATGTCTTGTCTAGAGTCTTTAAAATTATAATTTATATTATAATTAAAATACTTTTATTGTAAATTAGTGTAATCAATTAACATTATAATAAAATATTTGAATATCAATTGTTGACTCACTAATACATATTTATTATTTTATATTTTATTACTAAACAATTGATTCTTTTTCACTAAATAATTGTTCGAATTTCTAATGGAATTTCTAACGAATGCAACATTTTGTACTCGTAATATTGTCGTAATTTCTCGGAAGAGCGCACCTATATTGTCAGACACGCTCCATTTCTGATTATTAATCGACTGTTCGCGGTAATGATAGAGGACAGTTTTACATAATTGCAGTAATGTGACAAATCACTATGAGACGTTGTGCGTGTTAATGTAGAGATTGCTTACATAAACGATAAATTTTTCTCAGAAAAATTTTGATTGTTCTATACATCGCGCATGTAACATATAGCAACAATTATTTATAGTGCAGGCGCTATAGATATAAGAATGAAAAATATGAGGGACGCCGTTTGTTTCGTAAAATGCATAAAATAAAGATTAGCTCGTTTTTAAAAAATCTAAGCAATGACTTATACTACTAAATACAGTGTTAAAAAAAATGTATATTTTAAATACATATTTTAAAATGCAAGATTAAAAGATTCATATTCTACATGCATATTTAAAAATACATGGCTGAAAAATTTTAAATATTTTAAAATTCAATGCTTCGGTTTTAAAATTCAATGCTAAAAAATGCATATTTTCAATAAATATTTTAAACTTTAAGAAAAAAAAAGTACACAAATAATTAATTCCAAATTATATTTAGAGTAATTAATGTAATTTCACATAAGATATCTTGTTTTATAAAAGACAAATCTTGGTTGTCTTTACGCTAATATATAATTAGATTACACAAAATTATTGGTAACATAAATTTTATTTTCACCAATAGTCTGTAAAGCTTGTATTAAAAATCAGTTTACTTTTTACATAACAGCATTCATAAAATACTATTGTATATATGCGCATGCATTTTCTCTCTCTCTCTCTCTCTCTCTCTCTCTCTCTCTCTCTCCCTCTCTTACATACAATCCCAAAACTAAATATTACATAAATATTACAAATGAATTACGTTCGTAAATATTTCTTATGTATATTTATGATGCTTACACTAAGAAAGGATATTTCTAGATAGCTTTTTGTATTAACGCTATATTCCATAATCGTGTATTAAAAAAATTATATACGAAGAATATATTCAATAATCTTATCGAAAAAATAAATATGGAAAAATGATTAATTCATTAGAATGCTTGCTTCTTTTTTTTATAAAAATGCAATTTAACATTAATTTATTGTGTATGATAAAATATCAATTCTTCGTTAAATTAATTGCAAGTCAAAGACAAGATGTAATTATTTTTTTATAAACAATTTTTTATAAAAAGTTCTGTCTATTTTTTATAAACAAAAGCAATTTTAATTGATGTATTACAGTTCTGACTGATAGAACTGTAATACTTGCATCATATTTTAGAAAATATGATTAAACTATTCTCGTCATATATGCAAATCAGAATGGTAATTAGTAAAAGGATCATATGGATTTCATTTCTGAGGCATGCGGTGGCTTAGAAGCCATTTACGTTACAATGCAAATATCCTCTCGTTAACCTATTGCATAGAGAGCATTTGAACGACCTAATTATAGTTAATCCAATAATATTGTTATTAATGGCATTAATAATCGGTACTAATTGCTCATTACGTCCTATAATATTTGAGAATTGTACATTTATTTCCGACGAGTGGATGTTTCTGTAATAACAACGCTTTCTGCCATTAGATGTACCATGCACCAAAGCCGAAATCATTTAGCATATTGAGCGTTTAGTTTAGTAACAAACAATTTATATTCAATAAGCGAAGCGTATTATCCATGAATACACAAAAGTACACACGGAAATTGAGAAAATCCCTTTTCAATTTTACGAAGATGGAGAGATTCAACATTCTTATCAATGATAGGTTCATATTTCCACGGTTCAGAAGAAGGGTCGGTTCCTGTGTCGCTTGAAATAATAAAGTAAGCAGAGGTGATATGGGATGATTGATCCCAGTTGAGATTGGCAGTGAATAAGAAGGTCGTGTCGGGTGAGGGCGGAAATAATCGACGGGGCGGACATTCTTCCAGATGGCATTGCCCGGAAAATGGTGAAAAGAGAGGCCCGAGGCGGAGGGAATTTTCCTCCTGAGAGGCATCTGGCTTACTCGGCTGTAAACAGGAGAAATATGAGTCTTGTATCCGAAAGCAAGTGTAAGCTTTTTCTCACTGACAACACGACACAACGACGACAATACAACGACGAAAAAGCAAAGATGACAAAATGCTTTTACGTGTGAATGACGTTGTGACGACATTCAAGTCTCCACCCCCTCTCTCTCTTTGTTTAATAGATGTTTAAAACTTTAATCGCCTTTTATTTTGTTCGTACCCAACACAGAATTTTTATTGTGCACAAATAGAGATGTACCAGAGAGATTAACCACAAAACTCCGTGCCCCCGGCTCTCCACGAGCTGTACGTTTTTATACTTTTTATCTGTCCGTATTTATAGCGGGGGGATTATCGAGGATCGAAGCCCTTGTCTCGGATGCAGCGATGCGTAAAAATGCATGACGATACTTGACAAATCGATTTTCGCGATGTCCTTCCGGCTGTTTTTCCAATTTAGGGGATCCATCGAACCTTCGTGAACTATCTCATACTAGAGTAAGCAAGTCAATTCTCGGAAAATGCCATGACCTAACAACGTTTCACAGTAATGCGATAAGAGAGTCGCGTGCAGTAAAGTTTTTACTGAAAATATTATCCCGGCGTGCAGAGACGCGGGCGCAAATACTTTTAATTTCTTTATTACGTGTCCTGCTGCACATGTTACTTAATGTCTCTCATATTCCATAAACTCGTAATGAACGTTTCCTTTTTCGTTAAGCATTACGGGAATATTTAAGTGAGGAGGAAGTAATAATAGCACGTGAGTGCCGAGCGAATCCCGGATCTTCGGCGAAAATTGAGTAATCGAATAGTCTTATGCAGCGTTTTCACTTTTATTTAATGTTTACATAAGGTCAATGCACGTAAAATTGTTACAAACAACTTTCAGCGACTCTCACCGGTCGCGGCGACGGCCGGTATCCGTCGTGCGCGTTCCCGTTGCACATCGATAGTTTTCAAAGTTTCTCCCGAATTTCCCAATCTGTTCCTCTTCATCATCGCATTCACCATTGCCCTCATCTCCTTCCCTTTCTCGGAAACAACTGGTGAGATCCGGTTGTGGCTTATGCAACCCGGAGCTTTCTACATGATCGACCGCGGTTCCGAACCAGTCCTTGGTCAGGAAGCGGGAGATCGGTTTCGAATCTTTGCTCTTGTTTTCGATGCATCGCGAAAGTATTCGTATTACGTGCCGCCGTTGAATCTTTCTCTTTCGACTCGTACAACACCGATGTGTAACAACCTCGGCTTTACAACCAGTGGTTATCATTAAGATTATTTGGTGATTATTTGGCACGTTTGCTCGTTTAATTTGAACTTTCTGATTACATGAATTGTAGATGAATTTATTTGTCTCCGCTTACATGCTTTTAAGTAACTTGGTTTACAATATAAAATTTTACAATATAAGACACTTCATTCTTTCAACTTTGTGGCTAATTAAATTCTAGTGACTCTCATAACATTCTTTACCGTTTACGTCGTTTTCTCTTCTTTTCAAACCTAACACAGCCTCTCCTATAGGCACATTGTGCGATTATTGCATAATAATGGCATCAAAAATCGCCAAAAATTTTGCAACATTGTTCTAAGATGATTTGCCATAACGCAGGAATTTTATCGAAATAAAATTTCTAAATAATACTTGTCAACAATTAGACAAATCTAAGTTTAATAATAAATGTTTTACAAAATAAATATTTTATTTTGTATAAACATTTTACAATTATTTCAATAATCGTTCGATTCTTTATTTAAAATGTTACCGTGCTGAATGTGTAATATTTCATAAAATAAGACATAATTAGACATTTTTGTAAATGTATATGGATTATATTATATTTCTAAATGTTTTATACATAATACAGTTAAAATTTTTTTAAAATTATTAAACAATTTCTTTCTAAATTTAATTTTGCAAAAGTACCTTTGAGATGAATCGACACATTGTCATAGTTTTGCCGAAATACTATTTCGAAATTATATACGCAAACAGTTATCAATATTTTATAAAAGGTCATTACTTCTACATTTTATTTTTGTAAATGTACTTAAATGATTGCAAATTATAATTTTTATACAAGATTCGTCGTATAATTTAATAAATGTTGTGCTATCGGGGCTATTAACGACTAAAAGATCTATTTATTATTCTATTATCACATTATCACAATATTACAAAATTTTTTCCTACTTTACTCTTATCATTATTCTTCTTTCTCTTCTTCAATTTCTTAATTCTCTCTTCCACATAAATCTTCCACATTTGCTTTAGTATATTGCTTTCTATCTAAATTCTTATTCCAAAGCTAACTCCAAATTTTATTCTCATCTCTCTCTATTTACTCAAATCAATTTTTTTGTTAACATTCTTCTACATAGTGAGCTATATTGATTACGTGGATTATATATTATAAATGATGTAGGTAATGAAAAGAAACTTGAATATTTAGAATTAAAATATTTATGACAGGAAATGACATTGTTATTTGATATTCTTCAAAGAATTTCTAAAGAAAGAAAGGACCATGTTTCCACAGAAAGGAGGTTCTCTGCTGGAATATATATATATTTAATGTTCCTTGGGCAGAGTAATAACGTTAGGCTTGCAAAATATATGACGGTCGTAATTTTGGATAGCTGCGAACAGGAGGAATACTATATGTCAAGCGGATTCTACGACATTTCGAAGATAAGTGGCGTCTGGGGGGAACTACGCTATATTTAGAATAAACATGCATATTTAGATTGATTACAAGGTCGGCAACTCCCATTTTAAGAACGACGATCACGTGTCATGCCTAATTAATTCACCTAAGTATCGGAAAATAAATTATTTGAAAAATTACGAAACTAATTAGGTTTTGCTAAATTAAGTATGTATTGAAGATTTGAAAGAATATTTTTCGGCTATATGTATGTAAAAATCGACAATTGTTAAATGTTATCACGCATTTTTACGGTTCGTTCGCGGCAGGAGTTCTAAGTCTGACATAATCTATTCTACAGTGGAAAAAATTAAAAAAAGTAATTATCTGTGGCGTTCTGAGCTGGTGCGAATGAAAGAGAATGTTTAGCAAATCGGTCACATGTTGGTAGAAGTGTTACGCGCTAACGATGCGGAACGCACGTGGGGTATGTCAGCCTTCATACGCGGAAGTGAAAGTCGATATGTCGTGGGATAAGCTTTCCTCGTTGTCGATTCTCCTAATCGCCTTCAGCAAGATTTTCTTTTGACCGACTCGACTGAAGACTTTGTATCTGCAGTCGATGAAGTGATTTTCCTTCTAAACGTCGTTTCTGTTCGTCGATACCACGCACGTGAATTGTAAAGAATTTTAGTAAAGCGGCGCTGTTAATGTTTTAAAATACCACTTACGAGCTGGAGCTAATATTAATTGATGCAGTTGGGCTATACATAGTCCATCATTTTTTCTTAACTATACTTCTCGAAAATATTCGTTGATATGTTTCTTCATGCACATTGCATGAAATATTCATCAATGTTGTAGTAAATTATCTGGTTATAGTAAGTGATTAAATTATTATTTTATTTATAATTAATATTTTATTTATAATCACACTGCTTCAAGTTCGTGAAAAAATTTTTATTATCGTTAACGAGCATTTTACGAGTTGCATAAAATTATATTTATTTGTTAATGCTTTTACATAAAAATGTGCTATAGTAACAATTTATTATAATTTTAACAAGATATTCTATAATTAGAATTTCGAGGCCATACTTCTACACTTTTTACGAAAGTCGATTGTCGAGTCAGGATGGCCGAGCGGTCTAAGGCGCTGCGTTCAGGTCGCAGTCCACTTCTGTGGGCGTGGGTTCGAATCCCACTTCTGACAAATTTTTTTATTTTTAATGCTCTGAAGCGCGGAGAATAATTGTTTTGCAAATGTATTTGCGATGACAAAAAATTCATATTATTTATAATAATCGGCGGTTAGAATAAAACTTTTTTTATCAATTACTCTGTCAGTAAATGAACGCATATAATTTAATCTATATTTATTATCGATTTGGTACACAATTTACACCAGTATAGATGTTGTCCTACAATTTAATATATTTCGTATTATTTCAAAACTTCATGTTTTCTTCAATTTCTCTAGTAATCAATTAATTTTACGATCATTACTGCGGTTGTTCGTATTGTGGTCTTTATCGAATTTATCGAGCATATCGAGACGTAGGAAAGAACCAACGATAGATCGAGCCGTGGATGCAGCTCTGCCAATTCCACCCTCTAAGGAGTTTGCGCTGTTGTTGCTGCTGCTCTTGGCAATTTTAACGGGTTTTGTTAGTGCGAAGATGTTCACAGCGAATTTCAACTCGGCCACTAGCGCTTCCCACGGCGTGATCTGTATGAAAAATAATAATTCACTTTCTCTTTAGTTTATCGTAGTAACGACAGCCATGTAACTGACTTATTACATTTAGGCCCGGGTTTTTATTAACTAGTTAACTTAAGGTTTAATTCAACTTGAAGTTTTATCCAATAAGCTTCACCTATGGTATCATCATAGGTGAAGCCCATTGGGTAAAACATTAGGTTAAGTCTAACCATAAATTAATCAGATAATGAAAAACGTTGACATATAACAAATAATATAAAATTTACATATTGCGCATTTTGTTTTGTAATTTAAATCATGCAAAGACGGAAAAAGGAGAATTATAATTTTTATATTATATTAAAATTTTAAAAATGATTTTCTCCGTTAGAAGAAATAAAATTAATTTTATTTATAATATTTGTTATAAAATTAATTAAACAAGATAAAATAAAAGCTTTACCTTCTCTGTCACAGCGACTTTGCGTATGTTCCATAGGAATTCGAAAATAGCGATGAAGACTGAAGCGCCGCAACCCAACATTAAAACCATGAATACACCACCGACGTTTGCCAACCCTAATTCAGCTGAGTTAACCTTATCCCCTTCATCTTTTTTGCATTGTCCTCCACCTCTTTCTATCCACCATTTCTTTTTCAGCTCTCCCAACTTGCCTTTCTCTGCTAGCGACAGGATCGCGTTATTAATCTTTGTTCTGTATTGAGAATCTGTGGAAGGTGTAAAAGAAATGATTTATATAAAAATAGAGAAATGGAAAAATATTGAATACATATGGAGACATTATAACATTACTGCGTGGCATAGCAATGCCGTAGCCTTTGTTATCAATGAGCCCGCCAATTTTCATTATTTCGCATTTGCGCTCCATTTCGTATTCGATGGCAGTGGATTCCATGAGAAAGGCATATTGTCGTTTACCGCTAATAACTCGTTCGATACCTGGAACATCGTGATAGAGTCAATACATTTAAGAAACAGAACGAAAAATTCAAGAAAAAAAATTTGTTTTTTTAAATAATGTAATGAATGTTATTTATCTGTTTTGGAAAAAAAGATTTTCATGTCTCTTTTATACATGCATATTCAATATTGGAATTACTCACCTTCTTGATTACTTTTGGTGAATACGCTCGGCTTCGTGTCCATCATTGTAGCATACATTCGTTTGTACGTCGAGTAATTTGAATCCTGAGATTAGACAATATTGAATCAAGTCTGTAAATATTTAAATTGAGCTAAAAAATATGTCAGTAAATAATCTAACATACTTTAAAAAATGTTATTGTCGCGCCACTCCCTTGTGCTCCATATTTGATTTTTGTTTGTTTCGCGAGATCTTCGACGTTTTTAAAAGCCGCATCCATTTTGCCCACAGTAAGAAAGGCGGCTAGGTTCGCCGTATATGAGCTAATCATAATCAGGGTAAAAAACCACCACATGCTAGTAAGCATACGAATAGATGGTGCTCTGAAAGTGATTATTTTATGTGTAAATATATTAGCTTGAAACATGAAAAGAATATCGTATTACACTGATCGATATAAAACTCAAGAATTGGATTTATCAAGTTATTTTCATAGATTTTTGGACGCTGAATATGAATCTGACTGCAAAATTGCTCTATTATTTCAGGTTTACGACATAAAAAAGTTAAAAGGGCTAAACGTGGCGTTTTAGGCGATATTCATGCATTTATTCAGAGAACACTAATTTTTCTATAGTTATATTTTTTTCCCTATCATCATTTAGTATCAAATTTTTCTTGAACTTTCAAATCCATTTCAACTCAATCCTGTACGATTTTTTTGAGCTATACAACATTTCAGATACGAAGTTTGCAACTCTTATGAGTATACGCAACATGCAAATTAAATATATTAACCCACAAACCAGAAAGCCATGGGCTTATAACCCAAAAAGAAAAAACTCAAGAATCCAAAACCAATAAATTCAAAATCCATAAACCATGAACCCATAGGCCGAAAAATCGGAAATCTTTGTGTGTGTGTGTGTGTGTGTGTGCGTGCGTGCGTGCGTGCGTGCGTGTGCGCATACATATATAATGTAAGAAATATCATTCATTTTATAAAATTGTTTGTGGGTTAATATGTTTAATTAATCTGAAGTGATAAAGTAATTTTATGGTTAATTTCGTATTCAGCATTTAAAAATCTACGAGTAATAATTTGAGAAACCCAATTCGCATCTATCATGTCAACCAGTGTTATATCTGATAATCAGTTAGTAAAATGGATAAATTCAATATGGAAGTCATTTGCAAAAATATCTATATTGCAACATATTTACAAAATATATAATGCAATTAATATTATAGTTAAAATAATTACTTGGGAATCATACACTAATCGAAAATAACACAAACCATAGATATCAACGCTTACTTGGGCAGTATATCTGACCCCTGTTGCATAAGAGAACCAATAGTGAGCCACAAGGAATTCTTCAAATTAAAGTTATTTTCAAGTTCTTCAGGATCTGCATTGCATGGATGCGGATTATCCCACTCACCAGGCGCCATTCTTTACAAAAAAAATTTTAAATTACAAAATCATTTTCAGCAATTATCTTTATTACTAATTTCAGTATTAATTTGAAGGATAATCTTCTTATTACGTTTACATATTTTTATCAAAATTATTGTTACATTTCATTTAAGAAATCTTACCTTGCCTGAAGAAATAATGCTATCGATACAGCGAGGTAAGCAGTAGCCATATAAATCCATACTTCCTTAGAAAAAGGTTTCAAGAAAGAATATGGTTCCACCTCTGGTTCTTCCGGTTTTGTGAAAACAATACTGATTCCTAATTTAAAACTTGTATTAGAATAGTGCCGTAAATTGATATATAAAATAAAACTTAACCGTTTTTATTATGATTTACTTTGTTTTTACAATATTAATATTTTCTATATCTTTAGAATTTATGAGTAATAATATAGTATTTTTAATATCCAATTTTGTTACCTAAATTCATAAAGGGTAGGCTGAAATCTACAGCGGTCTTGCGTTGATATGTGATCGCTAAGTCAACCGTAGCAAAATCAACTTCCTGTGAAAATAATCTTTAAGAAATAATAGCAGATCATAGAAAAGAAGAGTAAAATAAAATAGACGTATTTTTATTTATTTTTATGATAATTAAGAAAATTCGTTAAAATTGAAGATGACACATATACAATTGTTTTTCAAGTGAATTTTAAAGGTGAATTTTTTTCTTTTAAAGCTAATTTTTATTATGAAAACGGATTATTTGACTGCTTTACACATTTTTGTCGTATATTTTCGTGAAAAACTTTTTGCAAATTTGATAAGGAAGGAATATTGAGAATTAAAATAAAATTTTTATGTATACTAACAAAACTCTAATAAATATTTGTGCAAAAAGTGATTTAGATCTACTGACTCGTTTAAAAGTTATGTCTTTAAAACTGCAACTAAATCTTATAGTTATCTTCGTTGCAAATATTAAACCATACATTTTTCATTTTTTCTTCGAAAAATACAAATTTTTATTTCATAATAACTTTGGTAGCAGAAATAAATATACTTTGTTGAAGTTTTAACTTTTAGATCGGACTATATAGCCAGAATATCCTTAAGTTAAAAGATATTAACTTTTTGACTTTATTAGTTTTTAACTAATTATTTATTATCCAACCTTGTCCATAACGCGCTTGATTAGACCATTCCAGGTTTTAGTTTTCTCGTCCCACTTTCCATGCTCTCCATCGGGTACGATTTCGAATTCATATTCGAAGTCTGCAATATTTGCAATTTCCTTGATCAAATCAATACAGTAACCTTCATAGTGTTTTGAACCGATTAATACGCTTTCCGCTGATGAACCATTAGTTATCTCCATTACATAGGGTGGAACCTGAATCGGACAAAGTTATTATATACCATTAAAAATATGTGTAATTTACTGTGAATTTGCACACTAAAGAGTAAAGTAAAAAAGTAAATAACTGAAATAGAAAGAGAAAATACTTATAGAACAATGATATACAAACACACACACGCACGCATGAACGCACGCACGCCCGCCCGCGCGTGCGCACATACATGTAACGTGAGAATGACAAACAAGAAAATTAACAATTTAAAAAAGAAATATTTCAAATAAAAGTTATTTTATTTTGGCACATTTTTATATAAAATACAGAATATCTCGTGAAATATTGATTTTTTAATAACTATCTCTTTTTTACTTTACTTTTTCATGTAGCCTAATTAGAGAAATTACAATATATCATGTGAAAAAATCATATAGGTTTATTTTAAAAAAATGGAAGTGACTTTCAATATAACTTAAAAAAATCTTTTTTTTTTTTTTTTTTTTTCGAAAATTGATTTTATTATTATTTGTCGTCCTTTACATTATATAACTTATTTGAAACATTTTTTTGCAAAGGACATATTTATTTATTTATTTATTTATTCATATATTTATTTATTCATATATTTATTTATTCATATATTTATTTATTTATTTATTCGATTTTCATGTTACGTGAATTAATCGCTGACTGCGTGCGTGCATGTGTATACACAAATGAGTATATATGTATAATTTGTATGTACATATATACACATCTCATCTATATACTCAATGGACTTCAAGCTTGTATCTTCAACACTCATATTGCTACGAGACAGAAAAACTTCCGGACGATAAGGATATGTACTTAGATCTGGATCTGGCTTTTCTGTGAAGTATTTTGTAATGTATTTTACTCAACAAATCTATTGTTATTATATATTACTATATATTATATATTAACTGTTCACAATGTAGCAAGTTGTTATAACATCAAACCAAATATTTTGTGTCACAATGATAAATTATTCATTATTTTATTCATTATTTTATGATGAATTATATTTATCATTGTGTGATAAAAGATTTATTTATTTATTTATTACAACCTCTTTATAGTCACATTTGGTTCCGAGCACGTGACTTTAAAGAGGTCCTACATTTATCTTTTCATAATTGATGTAAAAAACAATCAAACACTTAAAAGAAGATTATTGGAATATGATATTGCTTTCCGTTTATGTATTTATTTTCATGATCTTCCAAGATATCAAAATTATGAAATAGTTAGTAGTTAATATATGATCTTAATGATTTAATAAGAGCTAATTAACGTGTTAAATAATAATACGAACGGGTTTGGTGCTAATCTTGAATTTCCTGTTTTTCATGGAATCGGAAACAAAACTTTCTTGTTCCTTCTCCGTTTGTATGAAGTGCAGACCGTCGGAATCCCAAAGAGTGGTTTGAACCGGTTCCGGATATTGAAAGTTCAAAATATATATGTCAAAATTAGTTCGGTGACCGTATTCATTAATTTTCATAGTGCCTGTAATTTTTCCCATGTTCGAAATCTGTGTAAAAACAAAAAAATTTTTATTTTGTTACGTTAAAAATAATTAAGGAAAATTAATATGATCATTTAATATTAATTAATTAAATAATATTCGGACATAATGTAAGTATTCGCTTAATTCGTTGTTGTGTCACACATCACATTCACAATAAATTTAATGTGACGTTTGTCAACTAATTTTGGATATGTAGATCGATATTCATCGTTGGGTTATATATTTAAGACCGTCTTAAGTATTATCTTAAGATATCATGAACTAATCACAGAGTCATATTAATATCTTACTTACCTCTCGCATTATGCTGATAATGTTGAGTCCTACTTGATACTTTCTATTAGTATTGTTGGTACAAGAAAGTTGTATAGGATTAATAAATTTAGATTCCTTGTCATTAAAGCTTCTCGCATTCAGGGTCTCTAGTGCTTTATATAGCAAAAATACTGCGTCGTATAGAATCGCTGAATTTAGCTATATGGAAATGATGATTAAACTAATTAATTTTATCCCATTATAAATCATTCGTTCAATTGCTAATATAAAACATTTTAATTTAACATGAAACAGATGTGAAACAGATGTTGATCTGCCAATTGAAATTAATATTTCCTTCTCTTAAGTACTTGCACAATAAAATGTAGCACAATAAAATATCAGAAATATTTTAGTCTTTCTTCACATACTTGCTTATATTTGGAAGAAGTGATATTTTCTTTTTATTATAATGTTTCAATGTTAAGCTGAATGGCATTGCTGCGATCATTCAAGCGAGTTCATTTGCATTTGTTTGCTCTCGCTTAGTGTGGATCCGGCTTGACAAGTACTTAAGAATTAAATATATTCGATAAAAGTATATTAACTTTAAAGATTATATCATGGCCAATATTATCATATTGTGTTTACTGATGGTAGTTAAAAATTCTGAAATAAATACCCAATCAATTCCGTATTCGTCTTTCATCGTCTGTCTCAAGCTGAATCCAGTGATATTAACAATACTTAGATTACGCATCTCAAGAATAGGTAACTTGGATGAATCCTATGATATCAATGGAAAAATTATTTTAGAAATTATTTATGGTATTTATTTTTTGAAAAGCACAATAATATGCAACATTATGCTTTATCTGTTCTATCCAATTTTTCTAATAATCTAATGTGTTATTAAAAGTTTACTATCTTTTTGCACCTATGAAATACAACACATTTAAAAGTACCGTTTTATTGAGATTAAGCAAGTGATGTACAATACCAAATATGTTATGATGAAGTGGCAATAGTCCGATAGCAATTTGACTTCCTTCGCTTGAAAGAGAACTCTCATGATATTTTCCGGTTCGACATCAATAATTATATTACATATTCCCAAAGAGCGTATTTCTTTGAGCATCGAGCGATGATCCGATCCTTTGTTCAGCTGCCGTACCGTATGTGTAACCCGATTATCTTTATCTCCTTTTATTGTCAGAGTCTTATGAAGGCGTGACAATCCCTCGTCAGTTTCATAAATCGCTGCAAAGTTTCTCCATTTTGTTGATTCGATGATATTTTCGATGATGTCGGCGAGAGCCTGTACAGTTTTGTCGGTCAAAGAAGAATACATTACAAAAATGATTGCATTTGTAACTGCAATATCAAAATCATGATTTAATTTGCATTTTAGAATCGCAGACTACGATCCTGGCTGAGGTAATATTTTTTGCAACAAATTTATTACAGTATTTTGGGGGAGAGGGATTATAATAGATGCTCTTGTTAGCATTAGAGTATTATTGATTTGATCGTTAATTTAATATTGTGACATACTGGTTTAACTTGAGATTTGCGTTTCAAGCTTGACGGTGCGCAGTTTTGAAGAATTAAAAAATGTATATTATATACGAAATATATTATTGAGCATTAAGATCTACTATGATAGTTTATTGGCCTTATCTAAATTCTAATTGTGTTATGCGTTCGAGCCAATTAATTATGATATGTGCGTAAAAATTACAAGTGAAGAAATAAATTGAATTGTTATTCGTGCTATTAAACGTATTTTTCGAGATCCTGCTATTTTGATTTGCCATAATATATCTAGAAAATCAATCTACAAAATGCTTCTTTTATATAGCGACTGACCATGCTAAGAGTCTCGCTGGCAGGGAATATATTTATTGTCATTGGTGATGGGAACCTTTTTTCCATGTTTTCTTCTTCCAATCCTTCGTTTTCTCGCCAAACATACTCGATGTGCGGTACATGAAATCGCGCAGCAATACTCGCAACTATTCCACGAGTATGCCGGCTTGCAGGTCCGAAAATGGCTGCCACACCTTGCTCAAGAATATTGCAAGCTACGTGGAAAACAATTTCGAACAAGTAAATCTACAATCTAAAATTAGGATAAATGTAGCGTATATAAAGTCTTTTTCGCAAATTTATTTTTTCTAATTTACACACTCATTTATTTCTGACTAAATAGATAATGCTTTTATCCTTTTTTTTTATTAACAGTATTTGAACGTGAAGATTTGATTTCTTGTTTATATATCGTAACTATAAAGTTCTAAAAAATTTTCAAATTTCTTTACTTGTGGGATTGAGAGAATTAAAATAAAAAATATAAGAAAATTCTGCACACACATATCAACATTGTTAGAAAACAAATTTGTCGATAATATGGCATAATTGTCATTTGGAACAATTGATTTTTTTTTATTCGCGAACTCACCAGCTTTAGCAGTCTGAAAGCTGTCGGTATTATCATCGACATATTCAATGACAGGGACAAGTTCAAATGCGGGTGCAAGGTTTTCATATTTTGTCTCAATAATTGCCCTTTGAAATATGTTTTGAAGATCGTCGTCGCCTTTATGAAAGATTGCTCCTAAAAACATTAATAAACGTATTAATAAAAAATTTGACTTTAGATTAATTATTTGTAACGTTTAAAATTAGTGATGTGCCGGATACCGGATATTCGTTAACTTATTACCGGATATCTGGTAGTAACTTCAATCTAAAAAAAAGTGATCTTGTTGTTTTAACATGTTTGCGTTCGCCATTATTTGCACTGTAGTTTCGAGTCAGTAATCAAAGTTTGATATTAATACATTTTTCATAATGAACAATAATATTTCAGCATATTTCAGTCTGTTTCGATTGTCGGAATCAACTAATTTTTCTGCGCTAAAAAGTCTTATTAGATTTGTTACAATTTACAATGTATAACAAAAGACTACGACAAATTGTTGACTTCAAATTTTTGGAGTTTGTTAAATTAGCTTTATATATGAAAACGTAAATATATTATGAGCCGAAACAATGAGTGCATACGTTAAAAGCTTTGTAATTGTTCCGATCATGGAAGCGCATTAATATCTGGCTATCTACATTCAAAAATTAATATTAAGGTTTACAAGTATTTTTTATTAATATTGTGACCATTTTATTTCTTATTTTATTTGGATGAGTTGAGGATATTTTTCTATACTTCTGAAAGGAAGAAAGTCACGTAAACTATCCCAGATTTTTCGAATTGTTTTATCGCCGAGATAATAGAAGTAAAATTGTTATTAATTTTATGCAAGTCTTCAAGAAAATTACATTGATCAAAACATTGGTAGATAAATAGACGCGAAAATTTTAAATTCAATAATTTATTACAGTTACACATTGTAACAAATCTAAGAAATATTAATTTTTTTTTCCTCGCAATGATACCTCATTTGCTACGTTAGATTGCTACACTGCACCGGCATAGTTTGCTCTACTTTTCGCGGGGCGCAGTACTCGGAGTGGGAAAAACGACACCGGACTCTGGTCATAAATGGATCATACTTCTGGCAGGATTGTGATGTAGCCAATTATTTTCGAAAGTAAACCTTTGATAAAACGATAAACTAGATAGTTGAGCTAATAAAAAAAATGGTTAGTTTATTTATTACTGGAAAACTTTGGATCTCGAATTTTGCATTTACGGCGCAAATTTTCACACTTTCAATATAAAATTTCGGCCGGATATATTACCGGATACTAATGATCCGGCTCTCCGGCCGGATATAAATAAAAGAGCCGGCTAGGCCAAATATCGGATACTTGCCAGATATCTGGCACATCTCTAGTTAAAGTGTAATGAAAAATCAGGGATATATTCATAATTATAATAAATGCAAAATTAATTTTAATGTAAAAGAGTTACACATATAAAAATTAGACATTTTAAATGCACTAAATTATTATTATATTTTTCAGTATAATAAATATTAAATGTGGCATGTAATTGTAATAAGAAATCTGATTCACAAATATGTTTAATTATTAACTCAATTTGTACTCAGAATGACTAATGATTCACTAAAGTAAAAAATTTATCAAACTTAAATATGAGACTCTGTCTATATCATGTTAAACTTACTGTTAAAAAATAAATATATAATATAATCGCAATAAATATTTGTAATTTGCGAATAATTATTGAATATATGTAATTAAATAATGGCTCATACTTGCTGATGACTATTCACATTTTACGTTACGCGTATCGGATCAATATTAAGTAACAAATGCATGTGAACATCGTTAACAATATTTCTCTTGTGTGATTTTACGAACATAATTATTATCAAGCACAGAATTCATTATTGCTGAATAAACTTTAATTCTAAAATTTCGTTCTATATTTACTTATATATTAATTTTGTTATACATTTATTTATGTATTTATGTTTTATCGACAAATTATTTTGAGGTAATACGATTTTTTATTTTATTTTATATTATTATATAGTATTCTTTGATGACATAATAATTTGTAAAAGAGAAGAAAGAAAGACAATTGATTTGATGTACATATTTGATTGTTGCTTAATTTTAATTTGTGACATAGTCTTTAAATAGAATATTATATTAAAATATTTCTTATACCCTTTATATGACGTTAATATAGATTATTTCAATCTTCGCTTATTAATTTTATTATTAAGTGATTCGAACATAAGCAACTTATTCACACTTAAGCTTATTAAACTTGTGTTTTCTAAAATTTCTTATTCTTCAAAGATAACCATATATTGCTTACCGATTTTTATTTGTCGCATGAAGCCATGGATGGGTGTTGTCAGTACTAACAAAACTAGTGGAATCAATAACAGGCTTTGTCGTGGAATCATGTTAATCATTTTAATGAATAATCTGTAAAACACAATAGGAGGGGGTGGTGAATTTACTCGGCTCAAGATATGTTGTGCTTATTAATTAAAATATATATATAAACATATTACGCGACTTCAAATATTCCTGTATATCCATATGCCATTCGGTTTCATACTACAACATTGTGAATAATTAACGTATAAGAGCTAGAAATGTGTTGAGCGAATTAGTTTCGTATTACTTATCATCCACAGGTAATTCTTTTTTTTCGGATGGCATATACTAATTTTTCGTTTCTTTAATTTTCTTAAGTTTAGTCATTGATTTTTTTTGCGTACATTGTACATCGATATAGACAACGAATAACAAATGTAGACATTAAATGTAGATTGTAAATAAGATTTAAGTTTTTTTCTTAAATCGTAAATTTACAACTATATTCCATAACCTAAATACAACTTGGGACTTCTAGAAAATATATTATTATTCACAATTTAGTTAAAATGCTTTATATAAAAATATAAACTTTAACAGGTTACAATGTTTAAAATCAGAATCGAAAATTATATCGTTTTAAACTATTAAAATAGATGATATACTAAAAATTTTATCAGTTTTACCTCAATATTTGCGCGTGTCAGTAACTGTATTCTTTCATTTCAATGTAGTTCAGGCACTTTTAATTGAAATATACTATGATTTGAACTTTGTTTGATAGAAACTTCTCGAAATTTCAAGTAATAGAGAAGGGAAAATCAATGCACCGAGAAACTGCATTCGAAGTTTTGTGTTCGATGTTATCCTACCATACTGATCTAAATTTGGATCTGAACCGTCCTATATACGTTTGGCTTCGCATCATGCATTTTGCGAACCATGTCGTAGCGACTATACGTCACACATACTTTCAATAATGATAATTTTATATTTCTATGCTTTAAAAATATATGTTTATAACTGTACGTTATTAAAATTATATGGTTATTTATATCAATCACGATATCTATTTAATCATATAAATCAATAACAGCATCTTTTTTATCGTAATCTAATAATGTGAGAAAATTTAATTAAATTAAAAAATTATATTAAAATTGCAATAAATGCAAACAATTAATTTTTTGTTTCTATTTGAATAAAATTTTATTGTAAAACATTTTGTCAATTTGTAATTCAAATATCTGTTATTTTATTAATAAAATTAAAAAACATAGATATTTGTATGTAGCAAGTAAAAGAAAAGAAGAAAAACATTAATTTATATGTCTACAACAGACGGAAAAACTTACGTATGAAAAATTAAGTGTAAGTCAAATTTCATCGTGATTATATTGGATTAATAAAAAGTATTTAAGTGAATTTTTTCTTTGCAATACATATATCGAAAGAGATTAATCTTTTCTGTATATCATTACTCACATTTGATAGTATAAATTACGATAATTTAAATTAGCAAGATACGTTTCGAAACTAAAAGCTGTTCAAGTTTGAAGGATATTTGAGGCGGCGAATCATTTAATGATCGTATTATTATTTTAGAAAAGCTTTATTTTGCATGTTAGTAATACGGAACGCTTTTAAAGTGTGTTCAGCTTTATTCGTAGAAATAAAAAAATTAATCAGAAAAAAATTAATCAAGGAAAAATGATGAGTTCGAATCCCACTTTTAGCACATTTTTTAAAAAATGCTACGAAGTGTGGAGAACAATAGTCGTTTTACAAATGTTATTTGCAATGACAAAAAATTCATATTATTCGTGGTAATCTGTGGATAGATTAAAACTTCTTTCTCAGTTGTCTTGTCAGTAAATGCATATAACTTAATCTATAGTATAATGGTACCAAATTTCGAGCCGTTTTCCACAATACATGGCAGAACAAGATTGCCACTTTAAAATCTCAAAATCAAAAAAATATACTACATTTAAATACAATCAAGTGATACAAATATTTCTTAGACAATGAAATTCGACTTGAAAAATTCGCAAATATTACAGTGTATGTTGTCAGTTATCTAGTGTCGTCTTTAGCAAAAGTTTCCAGCAAGATGGAGCACTTAATAGCTGAGATCGGCTGGTGGGCGAAATTAGGCGCGAGGACGAATTTCGGGCCTGCTCTTTATTATCAATTACACATTTCACACCGGTGTAGATATTTTCGTACAATTTCACATATTTTAAAATTTTATGTTTTCTTCAATTTCTCTGGCAAATAATCAATTAATTTTACGATTATTACTGCGGTTGTTCGTGTTGTGATCTTTATCGAATTTGTCGAGTATATCGAGATGTCGGAAAGAACCAGTGATAGATCGAGCCGTGGATGCACCTTTGCCACCTTCTATGGAGCTTGCGCTGTTGTTGCTACTCTTGGCAACTTTAACGGGTTTCGTTAACGCAAAAATGTTCACGATGAATTTCAACTCAGCTACTAGCGCTTCCCGCGGCGTGATCTGTATAAAAGATAATTTAGTTTCTCTTTAGCATATCGCAGATATAAAGCGTAATGCACAAACTTGTTACATTTAACGCTGGCATATAACAAATAGTACGTGATAATATCTACGTGCTGTGTATTTTGTTTCTGTTAATTTACAGTAGAAAAAGGAGAATTATAATTTTTATATTATATTAAAATTTGAACAATTATTTTCTTTGTTAGAAGAAATAAAATAAATTTTATTTATAATATTTGTTACAAAATTAATAATAAACAAAATAAAATAAAAGCTGTACCTTCTCTCTCACAGCGACTTTGCGTATATTCCATAGAAATTCGAAAATAGCGATAAAGACTGAAGCGCCGCAACCCAACATTAAAACCATGAATACACCACCAACGTTTGCCAACCCTAATTCAGCTGAGTTACTCTTATCTCCTTCATCTTTTTTGCACTGTCCTCCACCTCTTTCTACCCACCATTTCTTTTTTAGCTCTCCCAACTTGCCACCCTCTGCTAGCGACAGGATCGCGTTATTAATCTTTGTTCTGAATGGAGAATCTGCGGAAGGTGTAAGAGAAATGATTTATATAAAAATAGAGAAATGGAAAAATATTAGATACATATGGAGACATTATAACATTACTGCGTGGCATAGCAATGCCGTAGCCTTTGTTATCAATGAGCCCGCCAATCTTCATTATTTCGCATTTGCGCTCCATTTCGTATTCGATGGTAGTGGATTCCATGAGAAAGGCATATTGTCGTTTGCCATTAATAACTCGATCGATGCCTGGAACGTATTATGATTGAGAATCAATACATCTGAGAAACAGAAGTAGAAATCCAAGAAGAAAAATTTGTTTTGTCAAATAATGTAATCTGTTTTGGAGAAAGAAAATTTTTCATGTCTCTTTTACATATGCGTATTCGATTTTGGAATTACGCACCTTCTTCATTACTTTTGGTGAATACGCTCGGCTTTATATCAATCATCGTAGCATACATTCGTTTGTACGTCGAGTAATTCGAATCCTGAGATTAGACAATATTGAATCAGATATTTAAGTATTTAAATTGAGCCAAAAAAATATGTAAATAAACTATTAAGGTACTTTAAAAAATGTCGCTGTTGCGCCACCTTCGAGTGCACCGTATTTGATTTTCGTCTGCTTTGCCAAATCCTCAACGTTTTTAATAGGTACTTCCATTTTGCCCACAGTGAGAAAGGCGGCTAGATTTGCCGTATATGAACTGATCATTATCAGGGTAAAGAACCACCACATACTAGTAAGCATACGAATGGATGGTGCTCTGAAACCGATTTATTTTATCTGTGTATATATTAGTTTAAAAGTTGAAAAGAATTAACCTAAATGTGAGTAATAATATATTTAAAGCTTACTTGGGCAGTATATCTGACCCCTGTTGCATAAGAGAACCAATAGTAAGCCACAAGGAATTCTTCAAATTAAAGTTATTTTCAAGTTCTTCAGGATCTGCATTGCATGGATGCGGATTGTTCCATTCGCCAGGTGCCATTCTTTACAGAAAACATTTTAAATTACAAAATTATTTTCAGCAATTATCTTTCTTATTAATTTCACTATTAATTTGAAGGATAATCTTTTTATTACATTTATATATTTTTATCAAAATTATTGTTTTATTTTATTTAAGAAATCTTACCTTGCCTGAAGAAATAACATTATCGATACTGCGAGGTAAGCAGTAGCCATATAAATCCATACGTACGTAGAAAAAGGTTTCAAGAATGAATATGGTTCCACCTCTGGTTCTTCCGGTTTTGTGAAAACAATACTGATTCCTAATTTAAAAAAAAACTTTTTAGAATACTACTATAAATTGATATATAAAATAAAACTTAACCGTTTTGTTATGATTTACTTTGTTTTTACAATATATTAATATTTTCTACATCTTCAGAATTTATGAGTAATAATATAGTATTTTTAATATTCAATTTTGTTACCTAAATTCATAAAGGGTAGGCTGAAATCCACAGCGGTCTTGCGCTGGTATGTGATTGTTAAATCACATATAGCAAAATCAACTTCCTGTAAAAATAATTTTTAAGAAATAATAGCAACTCCTGGAAAAGTAGAGTAAAATCAAATAGACGTATTTTCATTTATTTTTATGATAATTATGGAAATTCGATCAAATTTAGAGTAACATATACATAATTGTTTTTCAAGTGAATTTTAAATAAAAGATAAATTTTTTGCCTTCAAAGCTAATTTTTAGTACGAAAACATTATTTGACCGCTTTACACATTTTTGCCGTATGTTTCGTAAAAAAATTTTTTTTGGTTCTAAATTGTAGTTGGCAAAGAAAGATGGTAAAAACAAACTTAGAACAAATCTCTGTTTGTGCATTACAAACATAATACGTTTTATTTACATGATTCATAACCAGGCTTGGGATTTTTTCTAATTGTTTAATGTTTAAAATTTTATACAAGAAAATACTGATGTTCAAAGATAAAAAAGATTTAACTTAGAAAAAAGTTAATAAGTTAAGATTAATGTGTTTTACAAAATAACTAAATTTAAGTTAAAAGTTATTAATTAGTTAACTTAATTACTTAATTTTTAACTTAATTATTATCTAACCTTGTCCATAACGCGCTTGATTAGACCATTCCAGGTTTTACTTTTGTCATCCCACTTTCCATGCTGATTATCAGGTACGATTTCGAATTCGTATTCGAATTCTGCAATATTTGCGATTTCCTCGATCAAATCAATGCAGTAACCTTCGTAGTATTTTGAACCGATTAATACTCCTTGCATTGAAGCATTAGTCACTTCCATTACATAGGGTGGACCCTAAATCGGACGAAATTATTATACTATGTCTCCAAAGATATTTGTGTAATTTATTGTGAATTAATCAATAAAGAGGAAAATAAAAAGGAAATACTTGAAAAAGGAAGAGAAAATACTTATAGGACGACACACACACACACACACACACACACACACACGCGCACACACACGTACGCGTGCGCGCAAGTGTACGCACGCATACGCGTGAAAATAACAAATAACTTAAAAAATAAGCCTTTAAAAATGTTTTAAAAAATGTTTTACATCTGCCTTCTCATAATTGATGTAAAGAATAATTAAGCACTTAAAGTAAAATTATTAGCATATGATATTGTTTCCATTTACTTATTTTTTTTCTGGTTATAGATATTTTTTGGAGCTATGTAATATAACTACGTCCAACTACTCTCTATCTCACTCTTTGTCCCTTTCCCTCCCTACTTGCCTCTTTTTTCTCTCTCTATCTTTCTTTTCCTCTTGTAATTTACGGCTCACATAATAATCTTCCAAGATATTAAAATTTTGCTGATTGCTAATGGGCGAATATGAACAAGTGACATATGACGTTAATGTGAGAGCTGAATTAATATTAAGTAATAATACGAACTGTTTTGATGCTGATCTTGAATTTCCTGTTTCTCATGGATTCAGAGTAATAACTTTCTTGCTCCTTCTTAATATTCATGATTTGTAGAGCGCCGGACTCCCAAACACTGGTTTGTACCGGAATTGGATATTGAAAGCTCAGAATATTCATATGAAAATCAGTTCGGTGACCGTACTCATTAATGTTCATAGTGCCGGTAATTTTTCCCATCTTCGAAATCTGCGTAAAAACAAACCTTTTATTTTGATACGTTAAAAATAAATATGGAAAATTAATATGCTCATTAAAGTTGTATATTAGAAGTATATTTGCACTTAATAAATATTCGCTTAATACGTTGTCATATCACATTTACAATAAATTTAATGTAACGTTTGTTAAATAATTTTGGATATATAGGCCGATATTCATTGTCGGTTTTTATATTTAAGATCGTCTTAAGTAATTTCTTATGAAGTCATTAACCTTTCAAAGAGTCATATTAATATCTCAAGGCATTACTTATGATGATCTTAAAATAAGAATCGAATATAAAATACTAATTAGTTTTTTTTTAAGTATTTACAAAAATATAGGGAAATCTCCATTACTTCTGATCAAACTACTTTTCTGTATGTCTTAAGACTCAATCAAATTGTCGCTTTTTAATTATATAAGATATAGAGAAAGAATTATTACCTCCCGCATAATGCTGATAATATTAAGTCCTACTTGATACCTTCTATCAATATTATTGGTACAAAAAAGTGGTATAGGATTAATAAATATATTCTTGTCATCACTTCTCGCATTCAGGGTCTCTATTGCTTTATAAAGCAAAAATATTGCGTCGTAGAGAATTGCTGAATTTAGCTACATGAAAGTGATAAATAGACTAATTAATTTTAATTCATTATAAATTATTATAAATCACTCGTTCAATTGCTAATATAAAACATTTTAATTCAACATGAAATGTGAAAACATTAAACAGACATTGATCTGTCTATTGCAATTAATATTTCCTTCTCTTAAGTACTTGCACAATAAAATATCATAAATATTTTGGTCTTTTTCTATATATTATACTTGCTTATATTAGTGAGGAACAAGTAATATTTCCTTTTTATTTTAATGTTTCATTGTTAACCCTTAAACACACCGATTTTGTAAAATACGGAAACACATTTGCGGGTCTGAGAG
>QKQZ01054012.1:0-18646 GCA_003595255.1 Solenopsis fugax | reverse complement strand
TTCACGAGAGCGCCGAGAGCAATGGAAATTCGTACGCGCGTGTCGCGTCGCGGTGATTGTCGCACCGTCGTCGTCGTCGTCGTCGTCGTTAATCACCGAACGTGGCGCCATAACGGGGCGCGTTCACCCGCGATTAGAGTGTGAAAGAGAAAGAGCGCGAAGGAGAGTCAGTCTCGTCGGAGGCTCGCAGCCTCCATCGATCGGCGATTACGTAGATCGCCGGTTTGTTGTTGTCTCTGAGGAGAACAGTGCCGCCGAGGATTGGCCGTCGAGGCTGTGTCCGCGTGCGATTCCCGTCCTCCTCGCGAGGACTACTGTGCCGTGCCGTCGTAGCGCGAGAGGCGGGTGAGGAAGAGGAGGAGGAGAAGGAGGAGGAGGCAAAGAGAGATCGTCGTGACGAAGGAAGATGATGTGAGTGATCTCGTGCTTAGAAAATTTGGCGGTACGGCGTTTATTGTCGTGCCGCGACAATAAATCATTCTCTTTTCCGATGGAAAATACGCTGCACGACACGTCCGCGAACGACACGTTTCGTCTTCTCCCACTTTTGTTTTGTATTTTTTTTTACCTTACTGCATTCCTTTTGTTCACACAACATAATTTGTATAATGTGCACGTTACGAAACAAGTTTTTTACGCCTGAAACGATGATTTATGGCCGCGCGCGGACTTGTTTACGATCATAATTTTGATCGTGAATCTTTTTTTTTCCAGTGATGTTCGATTACAAGGAAAAATGTGCACAACATGTGGATTTAACACATGGGAATTAAATGCACAATGAGAAAGCAAATTTTTGTACCCGTAGCCAACCTTTTTCTCTCATTTGATTTTCGTGTTGTGTTCGATGTTCGGACTAAACACACGTGAGACTTTACTGAAGGCGGCCGGAAAACACATCGATGATATCGTCGTACGATACTCGCGTACGTTTTATCGCAGATAAATCTGTCATAATCGTATTGACAAACTGCCCACCCCACCGTTACGTTCACCGGGGAAAATACGGCTATACAAATAAAACCGCGCTTTACGGTGGGAATGAAGTCTCTCGCCGGTTTGCGAGAGACATTTACACGCCTGCCGCTCTCGTTGCGAAACGGCCTCGTGAAAATACGCGATTCTTACAGACGCGAAATGCGATAGCGTGTCTGGAGTAGATATTTAGGTCGATATTTTTACTAATGTGTATAAATTGTTATAATTAATCATTTTTATGTCGCGGTAAGAAAATTTATCAGAAAGACACGGAGGTGCTTAAATTTAATATAAATTAAAACATAATAATAACATTCAACATTTATTTTAGGAATAGATATAAGGATGTTTTTAATGCTAATAACTCTTTCATTGATGTCACACATTTTATTGCATTGTATCAAAGTCGAGTAATGCATAGGTAAGATTACGGTAGATCGTGAATTTTCCAGTTGCTCGGTCGCACGTGTCGCACCATTATTGTTCCTTTTGTCAGTATAGGAGATATATGGCGATTTGGCGATGTGCCGATAGCACGTGTACAGATCTTTATTTTGTTTTGATTGGACATTGATCACGGCACTTGAAATATGGAGACATTTATCACATTTCAAATAGGCAGATGATGCAAATGAGAAGAAATATTTTTATATATTTTATAAGAATTATAAAAATTATTACGATTATTTTTATTATGTAATTTCTGTTATTCCATTTTTAATATACATTTCGTTCGATTATGTTCAATTATTAAGCTTACAAAGCTCTTTGAATAGTTTCAAAATTAAATTTGAAGCGCTAGTGCTGGTTAATCGATTATGTAACGCAACCACAGCAGCAGATATCGCTTGCAATTACGTTTGCAGACCTTCTGTAAAGGTTTTGGTTTTACCAATCAATCAATCAATGTGGCGCGACCAAAGTTTCAATCATTGCTTTTATGACTTGACGAATCGTCGTGGGTGTCTCGCAAATGTACAAAAGACTGTGGCTGTATAAACAGACAGTCGATAAAAGCGGGTACGCATTATACATTAGTCCGGTATATTTCCGGTCTGGTACAGAAGTACATACATATTTCTCGATGAACAAGTAAAAGTCGAAGTAAGTATTTCGCAATTGCTTATCGATTTTTTCTGTCCTACCCAGATACGACTTTTTCGTCGACAGTATTTTTTTCTGATTTTAATTCTGATTATAATAGATTTTATCAGAAATTTTGCTTGAGATTTTATAAAATAAGACGACGGTCCCCGTTAGGCCATTTATGATTAAAATGATTAATTCTTGCTAATTTAACAATTAAACATTTGAAAAAGTTGTTAATGTAAGCAGTAAATATAATTTTGAAGAAAAATTATATGTTCAATAAATTGAATTTTGGAAAAATATTTAAAAATGTATAAATCCCAATTATGAGTCGGCGTATAATTAAATGAACATTAATATATGTTAATGCACATTAATGTATTACGTTTAATATGTTATACATTTTTAATATGTTATTGTATATTTAGTGTGCTAAATACAATTTGCTGAGAATATCATAATTTCAAGGAATTATTAAAGAGGAACTTATTAGACAAACTATCAAAAATAACTTTTAACGCTTTTTTCCTAAATATTAACAATAATTGAGAAAATGATTAAAATAATTACAAAAAAATTAGAGAAAAAACTTTCTATAATTTTAATACATGTATGTCTGTAAAACATCAATTTAAACATTTAATTTTTCAAATTTGTCTTATAATTTGGACCGTCACGGTAGGTGTCTAATTGAAAGTTGTCCAAGAAGCTTTATGCTAATAATATATTCTCAAATTGATTATTAAAGAGGAATTACAAAATAAAAAGAATTCATTAAGAAAAAAATAAGTCGTGCAGATAAAAAGATGGATCTAGGACACGTTTAGCGACTATTACTCCATGATATTTCCGTAAGTCGTAGCTGATTATCGCAGTTTCAAATTTCCTTCGTGTCATAAGAATCTATGAATGGAAGACGATTTGCAGAAAGCAGGCAACGCACCAAATGCGCCAACGAGATGAGCCACGCGCGCCAGACGTTTCCTTTCGGTAATTAGGTCAATCTGTGCCCAATGAGACGTTACTCGCGCGTTCCTGCACGATCCTTCGCGACGTTCCGCCTCGTTTGGAACGGTGAGATCGTTTCCCCGATTCTGCGGGTTTTAATTAAATCTTAGATATTTGCGTCTTTACGCGTTTATGGAACATAATGCTTATGTCTTCTCTTTAACTGCATAAAGGAATTTACAATTAGTATTGCACGTAGGCAACGTGCCTATTCGTGAATAATAATAATATTGAAGTTAAATTTATTTGTACGTTTATAATGTTAATTTTCATATATTTAATTAAGAAAATAATACACTTTCTCAATTTAGAAACCGTTTCAGAAGATAAAAGGAATGCTAAGAAATTAAAATAATTTTAGACGCATTCGTCACGAGGTTAATTTCTTCGTGAAGACCTCGATCTTCCGATAACGAGCGGGTCGCTAGAAATAAATCACGATCAAGCACGCGCGCACATTACGTTACGTTTGACGAGTCCTCAAAATACTGCTCTCCGTTTTAACTCCGCGGCGCGTAAAACGCGACGTTGACGAGACCGTGTTGCGAAACCAGTCTCTCGTTCTTTCTCTCTCTCTCTCTTTCTCTCTGTCTTTCCCTCCCTCTTTCTCTTTCTTTCGTTCTCTTCGTGTGACCGTGCAACCGTATAAATAGAATAACTTACATTGTGTATCCCGCGGCCACAGCCGTCCGAGATCAGCGACCATCCCCGACATGTAACGTAGTGCATCCCATGCCGTATGTCGAAATGTCAGCCCCTGCATTTGTTGCATTCTTACCTCGCAGCGATGTGCTGTGCACTTTTTCGCCGGTAAAGACGCTCTTATATCTTTGCCATGTTTGAAAATAATTACTCGTTGCGCAAGCGAACTAAATGAATCGTGAATTACATGTCGCCGCGATCCGTGAAAAATTGTTTCAATCCGAATTGGTAATTGACATTCTTTTTCTTTGCACGAACAACGTTTAATAATAACTTACACAACTAATGGAAAAAATTATTGATATTATTCTGTGACTTGAAGGATTATTCTATGTATATATAATTTATGTTCTCCAAGTCGTAGGGTAAAATAAATTCTTTAAAAGGCCGATATTCATTCACTGAAACATGAGAGGCTTTAGACATTTAATGCTACTAATTATTACGCATACTGAAGGGGCGTCTTGACGGGAAATTTGTCTTGGCACACAGCACGATTATTTGGCCACTATTTTGTAACAATGCAAAATCGGTTTGAGTTTGATCTAATTACGATGCGACACACTAAAATTACAAATTCTATTTATTACATACGGATTAAACGATAACTATAAATAATCTACTAGATTTATTTTCTTTAATATTTTTTCTTACAAATATACAATGAGAAATGGACAAATTTTTGTGCAACTACATATCTCTGTGTCTCACGTTGTGACACATATTATTTTAACACAGATTTCATTTTTCCTTTCTTCAAGCTGACGTGTACAAAAAAGGAGGTATAATAGCTGCGAGATAAATCGTTCGTGCGTGAACGCAGGTATAGCGACCGTTTTCCCCCGAATAAACCGAACGCGCGAGGGGTCGAGATCACGGTCGCACCTTATCAAAAGTGTCCCACCGTTTCCGTGGTAACCGTTGGAGGGAGTAGGAGTCTGCGATATTTCCGACCTATCTTCCGCCGTCTCCCCTTCAAGGCCGATTCTTTTTATCGGCAAACCGAAAGCAACCGCGAGCTCTCGTAATATAATTTCAGACGTCGCAATTATACCCGCGGATTTTTTTTATATCAGTGGCTTTTTTTATGGGCGTAATGTGTCGCGCGAGGGACATTACGGAATGTCTACGCGTAAAATAAAATGTTATGCCGCGCGAGATGTTTTCCTACGCAAGCCATTGAAATGCGTATTTCATAAAATGCATAAAATTATGAAAATAACTATTTCTAAAGATATTTTCTTCATTTTTTTCTACAGAATTATTTCTACAGAATTATTTATTTTTACAAAATTATTTCTACGCGTGTGTTTAAATGTGTCTCTATTTATACCGAAGACTACGCTGTAAGGGGAAATATCATTAAATCATCTTCTCTCCGTCTATAGGGAAGTAAAACAGAAGGAAAAACGCAAGTTCGCTCTCGATGCTTACTCTTCCGTTACACCGGGTCTTACTCGCGATTCATTTCCGGTTGCATGGACGGCAGTTTCCGTTTATTGCGGCTTTTCCACTCGCTCACGCGGTCCCACCGCGTTCTTCTCTCTCGTCCTTCGCGGAATATCTCTTCGTGTTCCTTTAGTTTATTTCAATACATCGCTGCGAGAGGAAATCGATGGAACTCGTTACGAACTTGCTGCACCGTAGAAAAGCCGGCGACTAGGTGCTGACTTCGATAACAAAAAAAAAAGAAGAAAAAAAGGAAAAGAAAGAGAAAAGAAACGATTCGGATAAACGATTTCTGCTGCACGCGAGATCCGGATCGTGAAATTGCCTGCAAGCTCGATGGAGTAAACTTTTTCAGGAAAAAGGAATTCTCGCGTGTCGAAAGCAACGTTTGCACGTACGATCGAGAACCGCGGAATATTTCGATAACGCCTATTCGCCTGTCGTCAACGTTCTGTAACTTTAATTTAATTAGTGTCTTCCTTTGACATACGTCTTCCTTGAGCCGTGTTAAAGAGAATTTAACATTAGAATAGATCGAAAATCATGCTAAAAGTTCGCCAGGGCTGCGCGCATGAAGAATGCCGGACTCAGGACTGTTCTTTTTTTGTTCATTTCACATCTATTGCCGGCCAACTTCCGGAAAAGAGAGCGCTGAACGTGACACGCGACTGACACGCACGTAAACGTCATCGTAGCTACATTGGGGCCAAACCGACAGCTGTTCCTCGTTCTCGTCTCTTGTCTTCGTTCTGGATATTTCTGCGCCTCTCGATTTACCTCTTGTCCATTATGGCGCTCCCTGCCGATCGCCGATAAGGTTGACTTGTTATACGTCTGTAATCGCGTTGTCAAGTTTGGAAGTTATCCAAAAAATTAACGTAGACTTAAATTTTATTATGTATTTAAAAAGTCATACTCGTGCAAGATTTAAATGTTTAACGTTTTTTGTACAATTTATATAATTTTTATATAATTTTATTATAAATTTTTTTTTCATGTTTTTGTTGTATAGATTAAAAAATTTTTTGTTATTCTAGAGGCAAATCTCTTTAAATGTGAGTTTTCCTTCTTTTTAAACTTCATTATGGAGAGAGTCTTTCGGAGAGAAGATGCTAATTGTTGTTGATTAGATGCATCAGTGGCAATTAGAGAGCTTATTTGAAGGAGATAGGGAGCGTATTGGTCATACTATGTTTCGCATTCGCAGTTTCGAGACGAGGAACATTTGTTGGCAAACCACAAAGTCCTCGAGACGTTCTCGTGTCGCGCATGCTGAATTCATTAGGCTACCTGACCGGCGCTTTGTGCCATTCCATTTTCTGAGCTGGTCGCGCGTGTTCGCCTCGAGGACGTACGCTTTTATATCGGTATCGACGCGCACAATAGCGTCTCGTCGGCACTTAGAGTTGTACGCAATAGTTAAAATTTAGATACAACTTCGATAGCTTGAAACAATAATAACCGATATTAACGGAGAGCTCAATTTTGTTTTCTTTTTTTTTTTTATATACACGTTTTATATTTTATCAATCCATTAGTAGATAATAAGTCGGAAATAATTTATTAGATGCAACTTTCTTTGTACAGTATTATCGATTTTATATTATGTATATTTAAATTTCTCGGGGCTCCTATTGTTCACTCGCATTTTTCATCTTTACGTTCCCGCCGTAAGAAATACGAAGAAGCGCTTTGAAATATCGCTCATGCTAATGGACGAATCCGGGAAGAATAAACATGTATCTTAAGAGTAATGACGCGCAGGAAGGCGGGCGTGTAAAGAGGTAACGAGATATAAAATGGTCATTTAAATGTCATGAAGGCCCTAGAGGGACGGGGCACAAACGGCGGGTTGCATTTTTGTCCTTTGGTGCAACAGTGTTGCGGTCGTTAGGAGGCGATCGTGCGTGCAAGATGACGTGGCTTCTTTCTCTTAATGCTCCTCGTATTCTTTTACGGTTATCACTGCACCGCCTGACGACGATCACTTCGAGCGTCCACGGGGTATCTTTACTTTAATGACTCCCTTAATCGTCGGATACCGGGAGATCTTACTTCACAACGCCGTGATATCTTTATATTTTCGCGTTGGAGTTAGGTTGATCTCGAAGTGCAACTCGAGAATTCGATGCTTATCGTCGTCGGAAGAAAATGTTATGTAAAACGATTGCAACTTCTCAAGATTTAATGACGTTGTAATATTTTATAGTCTTCCTTGTGAACAAGAATTCGCGATTATGATTGGTATGAGAAAGAGAGAGAGAGAGAGAGGGAAGGAGAGGGAGGGTCAGATGTCGTATACGAATAAATTAATTTTTTAGGAAATTGTAAAATTTAAACTTTATTTGTTTAAATTAATTTAAAGAGTACAAGAAATTATATAATTGCGCTAATATTTTTTATTAAGTCAGAAAGTTTATAAAACTAAAAATAAAACAGAATAATACGAAATTGGAGAGAATTAACGTAATGACGAGCTATTTTATTTGATACTCAGTAAATCCAAACGCTAAGGTGATAAGAGAATCGTGCTTTCTTCCGATTTCGATAGTCTCTCCGCACTTTGCATACAACATGATAGCTGGGAGCAGATGTCTGAAAATCAAAGACTTATCAATGGCTCCGGGCAACGATGTCGGAGAACAGGAAAAGCCCGATAAAATCAAAAATATGTTGGCCATGTCGATCGCTCGGCTGTTCGGCTTTAAGACCTTCCACGATAACCACTGAAGAAAACCTTGCAAGCTATAGTCATTGCTTTGGAATCTTCGTGGTCAATTGGATATCCGGTGCATCGTATCGATTCTTATGGCTCGAGTGGTCTTACGGTATTACCTTTATATAGATACTCGCCCATTCAAAAGCATGTAAATTGGAGTTTGGTTGAGCATTTATAAAATTGGTTTTGTGAACTTAAACGAGAAGTATACGAATGACGTAAAACTCATGACCCATTTTAGCTTTATAATTTTCACATTTTTTCCCAGTGTACGCATGTTTATGCACGACGATATATTAATTCATCCAAAAAGTAGCGAAAGATATTTTTTCGTATAATGTGAATCTATTGCTAGTCTATCTAATTTAATTATTTTAATTTTGTCGCGTAATTTGGTTGGATCAGATAAACTAAAAAAAATTGGTTTGGTTACATAAACCTAAATATTAAGGAGTTAAGATAGATATACGCTCTGTTTTAATATTGTAAGGAAATGTAGGTGTAACATTTTGTTCTTTTTGTACTTTTTGTTTCGCTCATAAGCGGTTGAAGAAAGTATGAAATTCATTGCTGTGTATACTGCCAGTTGATGCCAGTAACAGGATAGTAATAGTCGTGGACGGCGACTTTAGCCATTACCCGCAGGGACCTTAATTTCGGTTGGTAAGTTCGCCGGGCCCGAAGTGGTTGACAAATAAAGCTATAGAAGTACTCGCTGGAGTTGCCGCGCGAAAGCCAAGGCTGAATATCCACTTTTCTATGAGTGTCGAGCATTCTTGGTTCTAGCAAGAGGAATAGAGAGAGAGAGCAAGAGGGAGAGAGATAAATAGATAGAGTAATGTAAGCGGTAGGAATGAGCCGCCAATTGAAAGAGTAAGAAGCAACGAAAAGCGGGACGAAAGGAGGAGGAAAGAGGGGGGGTCTAGGATTTTGGCGGCACTCCAGTCTTTGTATAAATATCACTGGGAGTCACCATGTGCCCTCCTCCCTTCTCCCACTCTCTGTCCCTGGCAATATAAAGTTTATTATTTTTCCCCCTGTCCACTCCACGCTTTTTATCATCCTTCGCGCGCGCGGACCAAGAGGCGCGACTCGTCCCTGTTGTATGTCACAACTCGTAATGAGGTTTAGCGTGCTTTTGCTGCCTCCACGTGTCACGACTCTTATATGCATGCCTGCGTTGTTCTGTATTTTTCGCGAGTGCTTGGGTCGAGCGAAACTTTCTGTCATATAGTTGTCCCGTTCGTGCATTACAATCGAAATTATGTTGTTGACGGAACAGTAACGTTCACGTAATTTCCGTGGATGTGACATCAGTCGTTTGCGTACATTAATCATTTTTATGAGATTACACAGCTCGATACTTTTACGAATGAATTATGTCGCGCGAGACGCTATTTCTTACCTTTTTTTTTTTGCTTTTGCGCAATTGCTATTACTGCCAGCTCTAAGGTATTGCTGCTAGAAATTAATGACATATTGCATTGCACGTGACAGCTGGGGCTCATAAATTTTACTTCAATTTTGAAGTCATGGACTGTTAGTTCCAAAATTACACAGCGTTCTAAAATAATGTGTTTATCATCAAAGGATATGTGCTAAATTCTAAGAATGTGTGAAAATACAGAGTAATGAAAATTATTTCGCAATTGCCAATCTTTGTGTAAATCCACTTGACAGTCCATTTCACGTCCCATAAAAGTTGAAATGCAATTCACGACTAATTTATATAAGCGGAGAATGCGAAGCCAATCACGCTACTAACAATATCATCGCTGAAGATGAATTGTGACGATGTTATCGCGCGTTCAGCCCCTGTTCTCGTAGTTACAGAAAACATGTGTGTCTTTCCGCCGCGATGCGTCTCATTTCGCTTCGCGTTCACGCACCACGTAATTTGACCTCCGTGCGAAATCTCGCGGAAAATCGTTTTGAAAAATCCCGGGCCAGCCGGGCGTATGCAGTTACGTTCGCGAATGCTACTTCGAACACGGAAGGAAGCGCTCTCGTGTAACATCCTCGATATTCGCTTATCCTCGAAGGACTACTGGGCTCCTTGCGAGAACGGTTGAATGGGGGCATAGATGTGTTCGCCGTCGAGTAGAGAGTATAAAGACGTCGCGAAAGCAAGTACGCTCGGATCCACCTGGGAAATTTAAGAGAACATTCCATCGCGTAGTTATCACGTGGATACGTGTCGCTCGCGCGACGACGCTGACGTTACCGTAGTCTTTTTCTTGACCCCATTCGGGTGTTCCGCAAAAACCGGAAGCTTAGCTATCGTTCCTAAAATTTATCGCGCTCAATGGCGCACAGCCACTTGCCGCTTACCACTTACTATCTGACCGTGGATAAAAGCGAAAAGCCTTTTTTATGATGACAAGAAGAGATAGCGTACTTTAGACAGGCTTGTGACACTCTATAAAATTTAATTATTATATTATTATATTTGTGAAACAGTGATTTACGAATAGCTTTCCTAATCTATGTGCATAATTGTAGTAATACTCACGTGCTGATTTTTTGATTGTTAAATAGCATAGTGTTAAATAACATAAATTTGTTGAATTAAAAGTTTGTGAAAGAAAAATTATTACAATATTTTTACAAAATGTTTGTAGTGTCAATTTATTTAGTACACACGCAATGTGAAGTGAGTATCGTGTATAGATTTCAATAAGTTGAAAACCAAAGTTATATAATTTTATAGTCCATTACGTTTGAGTAAATTTGTGAGTACATTTTGATATTTTTGAAAGAAGGATATATTTAATATTATACACTTATTATACACTTTTTCTTATTTTTTAAAAATGGCATTCTTTAGAAAACAGAATCTTTACTAAACTTCTAAATTAATTATTTATAGAAACACTTTAGCTTTCAAACGTAACTTCTCGTTAATACTTAATATTTTCTATAAAGAAAAACAGTACAGTATTATCGTTTGAATGATATTTTGAACAGCAAACATTAAATAAAATTGCAAAATAGCACACAATTATTATTAGTAAACTTTCGCACACAATTATTTTTAGTAAACTTTCGATCGATTCCTTCTGAAAAGCGATTTTCCCGCGATATTCCTGCGACAAAATCATAAATGTAGCACAATATTCCCTTGACGCATCGTCAAAACTCTCGTGGTATTTCGCGCGCACCTGTGTATAAATATTGTTGCCGCCGTGCTGCAGAGAACGCACACGGACGTCGCCGAATTATAGGTTGAACAGGTGCAGGACCACTTCGTCGTCGTTTCGACGAATGACGCGCCACTGCAAACGTGTGGTCGCTTGAAAGCTCCGCGTCGTAGCTTCGTCGACGTCGACGTTTACGATCGACGTGGTCACAGTCGTACGTTTTCTGTGAAACGATACAGAAACTAGCTACGTGCCGGGCTTTAGAGGAATCGACCGCCGTTCTTTCGGAGAGACCACTTGCTTTGTTGCTTTATAGATTTTATGAAAGTCAATATATCGAAATTAATCGAAAGAACAATTTATTGGTATAATTTCTCACTGTTGTATTACAGCGAAAATGAAAATAGTTTATACATTATTTTCACAACACGTTGTTAAATGGTAATTTCCGTTAGTAATTTTAATACGTTATTTTAATGACTGCGACATTTTTCCATTTTGTTAACTTTTAATTTCGAAATTCAAATTATATATTGATTATTAATTTCACAATGAAGATTCTTATGATTATTATATTTTTTATTTCTTTGTATTAACTGGCTAATCGATAATATTGAAAGTCATAATAATATCATAAAAATTGCAAGTGGAACATTACAAAGTAAATGATGAAGTGTTTGACATCGAGAGTACTAGCTTTTTAATTAGCTGGAAACGTAGTATTTAATATCAAACAACAATTTTTTCATAATCGACGACTGCATTTAAATTAATTTGATTACTATGAATCGTCCAGGGGAAAATGGTGAATTCAAATATCTGGCAATTATTAGCGGAATTTTGTAATAAAGCGTCCGGAACGCAGAAAATTTCGTTATTTAATTACACCACCCCGTCGTGCTCCAGGAGCGAATTTAAGAACTTTGTAGGGCAGTTTTATGCGGAAATTACTATCAGACATTCCACAGTTTATATTGCGTAACTGCCGCTTTGAAGCAATTCCGCATTAATACGGTTCCATGTTTCTTCTCTTTTTTCCCCTAAATATCCGGTCGTTTAATCAGTTTGCAAACCAATCATCATTAGGCGAATGTTATAATTTCGTATTTACACAATTCAGTGTTTGCGGATATCGGGGATTAATTTGCTACTTTCAATTATAGTTTTTACACTCCAACTCGAAATTACCGTCGAGCCAGATTAAACGCAAATAATCACCGGTAGTAATTGGTAGACACGGTAAATGCTACGTAATTAATCGCGTGCCAAAAACGTGTTATCGACTCGCGTTAAAAGTTAAATTGAATGTCGGGAGTGACGATGGAACGATATACCTCGTTGCTGCTATAGCCGACAAACCGCTCTCGTTACGAGTGACTGTAATTTCTTAGTACCTCCGACTGCGCGCGCGTGTCCCGCGGATCGGCAAACTATAGCCAGCAGCGTTACACCGTTTGCGCATTAGGGCGACGGGGGTATCCGGAAGAAATGCAACATTTCAGTTAGACACGCGGCAGTCCGCCTTCTCGCACACGATTTGCCAAGAAGTTCCCTGTGTTCCAAACGACAAATGAAGGAACAAATCTAAAAGAGATATGGGACAGATTTGCTGAATGCATACCAAACGTCTAAATCGTATCATCAATATTTTATATTTTTATTTAATATAAGCAACATTTAGTAACAAAAATATGAAATAAATAAGAAATCATTAATATAAATAAAAATTTAACAGATTACATTTTGTGCGTGCTAACATTTTAAAAAATTGGGTACTTATAATTGATCAATTTATGTAACTGATGATAATGTAATCATGTAATTTTATAATGAATTTTTATATTTTTATGAAAGAAGGTTTATTGTGGAATATTTTATGTTAATATACATATTTGCAATTATTATGAAGAGTAAAAGTCAACATTAAGATCCTTCTAAGTTTTTTTAAATTTATCACAAATTTTATTACAAGTGATATTAATGTAAGACTAATAAGTGATGGTAGTAAAACTAATAATGGACATGACTAAAAATATGTCAATTGCAAAAATAAATTCAAGCCAGTTTTATTTCGACGTTTTTATCTCATTATTATTTTTATTAATTAATTAAATATTTGATTCTTTTTCCGATAAATTATTAATAAAATAAATATTAATTGATCATTCTTTATATTTTTAGTTATTTTAATTCATTAGTTTAATTCATATATATGTGCATAATATTTTTACATCTGTCTCTCTTAAAATTTGTATAAATTTTATACATTTAAGTTTTTAATTTAATTTAATTAAATTATAGTTCTCTTTTTCGTTTTATTAAGACATTTGTAGGTAGCTGCCTATACGAATGATTTCAAGATGTTTTAGAAATGTTTTTCTATATGTTCGCCATTAATTTAACGATTATGCAACGCTTAAGAAAGACAAACAGACTTATTTATGCATGCATACATATGTATAAACATCGTTAAGGCAATATTAAGTTTGGAGCGCGAGGGAACGTTTTGAAAGAACCTAAAGAAAACGCACGGTCATGATCGATGACTTCTATGCATACGTCATTAACATGACAATGAGCAGCATCGCTGCGCGTACGTGGGCGAGAAAGGGAGCGCTTCTCTCAAGTTCGCCTTGGTGTCCGTCGTGATTCATTGTTTCGTTGTTCCGCGGCTAGCAGTAGTACGTCTTCGCGTAAGTAATACCCGCTTTTCCGGGAATCGTCTATCCGCGGGATCCTCTCGTTCCATGCGAACTAGAATCCGAGGAGGAAAATTAATTCTCAGTGCGCGGAAGTTGGCGGCGAAACACCGCTACCCTAGGCTTCTCTTCGTTAACGGACGGGCTGCTTTATTACGGAATTGCGCCGGCAGAGAGAGAAAGAGGGACAGATAGAGTGAGATTGGTAAAAACAACGGCATACTAACAACTCCGTGTCCTCCGTATAGACGTGCTTTCGTAGAACTTGTATTTGCCTTGCTTCCGCGCGCGGGCAAATAAGTCAGCACAGGATAATCGCGTTTTTTGCTCGGAAACTATACTCATTCTGCGGCGTACACTCGAGGGTGTAATTTAAATTTCTGACAATATGAAGCACGAACTTTGCGAAGCTCGTCGGAAACGTTGAGATTAGTACTTTCTTAATCCAGAAAGTGTTTCGAAACTAACTTTTATATAGCCCCGAAGGAGTCGAGCTATTGAAATAAATAAATGGTAGAACCATACGTTTTAATAAATATTTAGTTGTTACATTATTTTTTGTGCTTGTGAAACACTTTATAAAATTTCTATCGTAAAAGATAAAATTAACGTCGTTGCGGTGATATGCTCGTATTTTAATAATTCACAATCGTGACTGTATATCGACTGTGTCTTTAAAGCGTCAGAATGGACAAAAAATATTTTCTTTCTAAGTAAGTTTTATTTCTTGAAAAATATTTTCTTTAAATAAATTTCATCGTGCAATAACATAAAAGCTCGAAGTCTTACTTCTTAGACTTACGGTAAGTTGGCCTTCTGCGAGAGGTGCAGATTTACAACGCGACGTTATAAGGGCTTGAAACTTTGACAGAAATCACGCTGGAAGCTCCTCGTACTCGTTACGCAACGACCAACGGTATTGGCTGGCTGACTAGTCCGCAACTTTTCTACTCAACAACTTCGTTCTACTCTTGTCGGACTCTTTTTACGGACGCGCGTCGCGTGGATGTGCGATCCTGCACAAGTGCGTTATTCACCGTTGCGCTCTTACTTAACGTCACCTAATAATAATACCCTGCCCGCTTCCTGTGGCATACGTTACGCGAGGGAAGAAAAATGCGGTGGTACTTTTCGAATTCTTGGCAAACGTACGGCGCATTAAAAATAAAGCGTTGAGAGCCGCGTTGAAAGTGACAGTTGAATCGACAGGAATTCTCGATGTTTTCGCGCGCAATGACCTCAAAACTTTTAGCATCGCCGTACCCGAGAATAGCAGCGATAACAAATTGCGCCCCCCGTCGAGATATATTTCGGGTGCGCGCGCGCGCGCGCGCGCCTTCCGATTCCCGTTCGCGAATACCAACCACCAGTAATTGGATAATAAATCATTTGACATTCGATCATCTTGTTTTGTATGTGTAGGCAGCGTGCCGCTAATTATGGCACCGTGGCCGAAAGTGGATTTCTCGTTTCTTACGTCTCGCGACATGTCGATAATCGTTTCCCGAATCGATCAATCACGTTTAGCCTCGGCAAGTCTCGTCTCGAACAACTTGATAGCTGGCAGCGCTCTTTTACGAGACGTTAATCAATGTCCGAATCGCCGTAGTGTTTGACGTCACTTCGCCATCATACGGCCGTCTCCTTTTTACTCCCTTTGCGTATCCTCTTGTATCGGACGTGTGTCAACGTAGCATATCGGTAATATGTTTAGAAATCATTAAATATTGAATCGCTCGCGAATTGCGTAACCTCTCTTTGCATTTAAGGTTGCAATCGCTCGTGGAATAATTTTATAACTTTGCTGTTTCCGTGAGGTAAAATATTCGCAACAGGAATGCCTCTCGTTAGTTTAGAATCGATCTTCATTAAAAGTTTGAACTTAGAATTAGTAAGTTGAGTTTTTCCTCGCATTCTGCTTTAAATCTTTTTTCACTTTCTTTTTGTCTGCACGGATTATTCATATTCCGACTTTTATTTTTCGAAAGAACAGACTCAGGTCTGTTTTTTTTTTTTTCATATTGTACTTTCTTTCTCGTCGCTCTTTCGTATTTTCCGACGTCTCTTCCTCGTACTCCGTTCTTTCTGGCGTTCATTCGCCGAACTTCATCCACTCTTTATCCCGAAGAATCCCCTTCCTTCCTTTTCGTTGCTTTTACGTTCCGAACTGCGCTGCATCGTCATGAATCATAACTTTAGATTAAAACCTAGCGAAACGTCTGCTGACGAATGACGCGGAGCTGCTTAATTATGCGCTAAAGTGCGCGCGCGAAAACGTGATAGCCGGAGAAGGAGAGCCACTTTTCATCACGTTGCTCCTCGCTGGCTTGCTTCTTGTTTTCCGACGCCGACAACTCGCGCCCATCTTCTCGTTCCCTATTTTTGACGCCCGCGGCGCGTGTCGAGAGATTGCCGGTGAATTATCGCGTACTTCGTATCCACGTTCGCCTTCTGAGCACGACTATCGATCGGACATCAATCAACCTTTCGCACTTTCGTTTGCCGAAGAGCTGTTCTTTTTGTCAACACTTTGAAAAGTTTTTAATATACGTGACTCCCCTCTCATGATTTTCAAGGCGCTACGTTGATCGATTTAGCGGAAGATATTTCTTCGGTTGTCTCCCTTACAAAAGCATTTTCATCTACGATAGGCAATAATTGAAAAAGATTTTACGAAAAGGTAGTGTATTACATTAAAAAAAATTTTTAATATATTTTATAATAACTTTTGTTATAAAATATATTTTACAATTATTTATATTATATTATTTATATTATTATATATGTTTTTTATAGTAAGTTTTATAAAAAAGTAAAAATAATTTGGAAGGTTATTATTTCAAGGAAAATAATCGATAGAATGTTTCGTCAGTGTTTGAAGTTGAATCTGATTAATATAGTTGATAATTTTTCTTGTGATCTAAATTTATAATAAATTTTAATTAAACAATATACATAAAGTACAGAAAATGAAAGAAATTTTAGTTTTGTAGTGTACTCGTCGAACGAACGGATTACGTGAATCGAACGAAGTCGTACTTCCTTATCCGAACAACAATCTTGATCAACCTTACACCAATAAAGTTCAGTTTTTACGGTTTCGCGTCTGCGTTCCGGGAGGCGATAAAAACGAGGAGAGACGAGGCGGTACAAGGAGAAGTAGTAGCAAAGAGAAACAGCGCAGAGATAGAGGGCGTGGTTTAAATGCGAGCGCGCAAAGAGAGAGACTCTAAGCTGTCTCCGACGTCTTCCCATAAATCGAAGAAGTCCGACTTTTCAGGTCGCGTACCGCCGAGCTTTCCCGAGCTTATTTAAATCATCCCTAAAGCCTCCTTAATATTGAAAAATGGTCGCCGGCAATAGTTCGCTCTTCACGTCCTCGTTTCTTCCATTGGAAATGTCTATTCCGACTCGGAGCTCGTTGAATAAACGAACCGAGCTCGCTCGTGCAATCATGACTGTTGAGTTAGCAATAATTGCACTAATTTTTACATGTTTTTATTCGTTGATATTTTTGATGAACTTAGCTGTTCATTAAATCCGACGATGAACGTAACGGTCTAACAGCGCTTTTTATTCCGTGCGTTCGAGTGTTGTGCAATATTGAATGCTATAATGTTTGCTTTGTATAATCCGTTACCCGGAAAACGCGATTTCCGAATATTGGATATGCCACGAACGAGATTTGCGCGGCGTTACCCGATATTCATTTGCAGCAATCCGGAATGATTCGCATTTCGCGAATGTGCGATTAATTTAGACTCCCCGTGTACGAATGTATACGCACGATAGATGATCTAAATTAATCATTGCCATTTTTCATGCATTATCGCCAAATTTATCCCGCGAGTTACATTTTATCACACACTGATACACTGAGAGAAATGTTTGGTAAAATCAACCAAAGTTTGGTTGATTAGTGATCAAATGAATTTTATAGTGATAGTTACTAAATATATAGTTTTGACCAAACAATTTGTAGCCTTAACCAAATAATTATTTTCATACAACAAATTACAAAAAGTTTTGTTAAATGTGACTAAGTGTTTGGTACCAGTGATTATAAAATTCATTTGATCACTATTCTACCAAACGATTTCTCTCAGTGTATCACACATTACGTCATAACGCTTTTTATTAATGACGGAACGTCCGTTCAAACAATTGGATCGCCGCCGGACGGAATTTTAGATTATCGAACGTCGCGCGACTCAGATGCGGATATGTATGCCGAACGTCGGATACTCAATATACGGATATTCGTAAATTCGGAGCGAGGGCAAGAGGACACACACATCGCGCTCTAACCATCTTCCCCGTTAGCCTAACTCACATATCGTGTCCATTTCTGTGCTCGATGCGCCGCGCGCGTTTCAGAGGATAGTCGGGGGATTTAGGTAGAACGTTAATAACATTCGCCTAACTTCGACCCTCCCGGCTGTCGAGCTAGAGCGTAATGAAGCTCTGACGACCTTTCGCGTTCGCTGTATGTCGCGCGACATGCGTTGACGTGCTCTAGGATTCTCATTCCGCCTCGTGACGCTGCATAATCTGCCTGACCGCAGGGTTGCAGACGGATCGTTGTCGAATCGATCCTTCCAAACAACGTCAAAATCAAAGTGACCTGCGCTTTACTTGCCGGGAACATTAATCCCTCGCGTGCGTGAAAAATACGCGATCTCTTGTTAATAAATGAAATTAAGATAAATCGGCGAATAGAACCTAGTGGAAACTTGTATCGTCATCGCGAATTGCATTGCACAAATGTGACGAGCGATCGGCAAATGAGTTATATGGAAATTGTACACTGAGAAAAATCTCTCGGAAAAAATTAATACAATATTGTAGTCTTTATTTTGTCA
>QKQZ01054011.1:0-17891 GCA_003595255.1 Solenopsis fugax | reverse complement strand
ACACAGCCGGAATACCAAGGTCCGATTGGATCCCCGCCGCGCTGTCGGCGGTTCCGAGTGACTGGAGCGACGCGCGATGCATCCACGCGATGTCGATCGTTCGTCGATCGTTAATCCTCCTCCGCGTCGATCCTCCTCTCCGCGCGCGGTACGCGCGGCCCGCGAGAATTTCATAGCGTTTACAATTTCCGTAAATGACGCGTCAACTCGTCAGTGCGTGTCCCGGCACAATGCGGCCGCGATTGGCGCTCCGGATTACGCCGATTGAAAGTAATAACGCGATCTCGCGATCACAATCGGCGACCGAAGCGACGATTATTTAACGCGCCGGGGATGCGCCCGCTACGAAACGCCGTTAGGGGCGTGATTGAAACGCTCTTTCATTCGTCCTTTTCTGAAAACGACGTAAATGTTTGTTTTTTTTTTCTTTTTAACACGAAACAATGAGGAGTGTTTTGTTACGAGGAATGAGAATTTGAAAAGCGATCGATCAATATGTGTTCAACGCGTTAAAGAAGTCTTGTCTCTTCACACAGTCATTTCTTAATAAAGTCCCTTCACTGCGTTTGCCGAAGACATTGCTTCGAGCAAATTTAATTAAAAACGTATCACTTTTGCATTGTTCTCAAATACATTAAAACGGATACTTCAAAATATGAATGACATGTCGAATAGAGAATAACATTTAATTATTTGTTTAGATATATATTAGTTACACTCATATTTTTAAATTTGAATGACTGTTTACGAAATTGACTTCACGACGTTTAGCATTTCATTTCTGACAATCGAATACTATCATGTTTTTGTATATTGTAACATTTACTGTGTTTTAAATTACTGGTTTATTATCAATCTCTAAGAAGCTTAATTAATCTGATTGTAGATTAAAATTAAAAATGCACCTTTTTATGTTCTGCATTTTGATTATTATTTTTTTTTAATTTTTAAATATAATATATTAACTTCCTAATATGTTTTAATATGATCTAGTGAATAGTAAATGTCTGTATATGGCAATTGGGAATGTGATTTGTTTGATGCGGATCATAGAATAAGTCACAAGCGATAGAAGATGTATTGATGCTGCGTGCATTTCTACATTGTTACACTAAAGAAGACTTGAAGGAACGTATATTGATTTTGATTGAATAAGATAATATACACAAATTGATCGGCGTCTTTTTCTTTTAATAGTTTTAGTTGTTTAATTCTTTATTTTAACTAAAACATTTATAAAATTCGCAAGATATTACACTGAGAGAAATCGTTTGGTAGTATAGTGATCAAATGAATTTTATAGTTACTGGTACCAAAAACTTTGTTGCATTTAACAAAAAAACCAAAAACTTTTTGTAATTTGTTGTATGAAAATAATTATTTGGTTAAGACTACAAATTGTTTGGTCAAAACAACTATATATTTAGTAACTATCACTATAAAATTCATTTGATCACTAATCAACCAAACATTGGTTGATTTTACAAAACATTTCTCTCAGTGTAGATGGCAATGCAAAAATATACTTGCAGTTGCATTCTTCGCGCTTTATTGAAAAATTATTCGTCGTTTAGCGCCTTCGCAAACGCAGTATCAGTCAAAGAGATGTCAAATGCCATTTTATTCGAATGCACGTCTGTGTGTCCCGGTTTTTTTTTTCCTCTTTTTCTCGTTCTAGCAAATCGTTCACGCATCGTTGCAATCTCGTTTTCTTCTTGCTAAGCCACCGTCAAGTAGCAATAAACGAACCGTACATTCGGGGTACTGCTGCGGCATTATATTCGCGGATAGTTGACCAAAATGGAAATAGCGGGGCCGCGAGGCGGCAAAGTAACACAATCCTCGCGAAATTCAATTTGGCCGGGTAATGAAAGCGTCGGATTCGCGATGCGCCGTGCGCGGCGCATAAGCTTCGGCGTACCTGTCGATTTTCCGTTCCCGCAAATGTATCGAAAATTAACGGTGACTTCAAGAGCGGTTGTTCGCCCCCGTTCTCTTTAAATCCAAATTCACCGCAGGCTAATGATAAGGACTTTCTCCTCACCCAAATTTCTCCCATTACCGCGGAATAGGAGCATTCACTTCCGCGAATGTATCGAGAGCGAAGATTTCTATCGAATTTTCCTTTCGTTGAAGGATTTGCTGGATTGCGGGGGAGATTGAAGGATAATTCAACTTTCTACAAAATCTCCAAGCACGCCCCCGCAAGTTGCTTGCGCTCCGCAAGTGATCCGCGTTCTGTCGATGGCACACATCTGTCTCCGGAGTCAATCACGCGATCATCACAGTGAACTTTCTCAATTTTCGTATTTCAGCCTTTCAAATCTCTCACTTGAATTTCAACCAATCAAACGTCATCGCTTTGGAAAGAAGTTACGTAGTCATCATTTCGGCGCATTCGCGAGGGAATTTTTATTTTACACCTTCCTCTCTTCCTAAGGCGGGATTACGTGATCGTCACTGCAATATTCGACTGAAAAGGCACGAATGACGGACTGGGAGTTTATTTTATCGTAATCAACTTTAAACTGCAAACTGCGAATTTATTCAGATATTCTTCGTCGAAGGTAAAATTAAAATTCACTTTTATTATTCTTAATTTTTTTCTTCCCTTCGCTCATAATAAACGACTCTCGATAATTGCTATTTATATATCGTGTGTGCTTGTGATCGTAGAGTTATATTTTCTTGCATAATTATATAATAAAGATAATAATAGGACGCGCTTGAATGGATAATTTTTTTCCTCAGTTAAAATAAGAATATTAATTTTAAATAATTTTACAAGAGATAAAGAATTTTCTACGAAATTTTCAGATGCAATTAAGTAACATAGTCTTATTTTTTATTTAAACTCAATTACGTTTGCTTTTAACGCAGTTTTTAATTTTAATTAAACAGTTTAATAAAGAAATTTAACTACCAAAAACCGTTTTAACTGCCATTTAATGCTGAATATTAAAAAACTGATGATATTTGACGATCTTCTCTAAAGAAAGATTGCCCGAGAATTCGCGAAAGAAGTCAGCATTAAAGTTAAAATTGCAATTTCCAGGATATAAATCCCGCTCTGCGGACGCTCGTGAAGTCTTTATCGCAGATCGAGCTTAATGCGACTCCGCGAAGAAACCGAATGTCTCGCCATCTTTCCGATCCCCGACGCAAATTTTCGCCCAGCGATTGTTATCATTTAACACTTTGGGGATCCGTGGTTCCGCTCTCTCGAAAAGCACCTTAGTTCTCGAAGCGGCAGCGTTATCAAAGCTGCTCGAATCGGCGCGCCTCGGAGATACGGTTTCGGAGCGAAACCGCCGAGCGGAACCACCATCCGACAGATTAAATATTCTATATTTCACGAACAACAAGTTTCCCTTCTCAAGAGTAACGCGCATCTCGGCGTGTACACGACGTTGGCTGCGGCGGCGGCGGCGGCGGTGGTGGAGAAGACTCTCTCTCGCTCCCCTTGCCGCCCAGACAAATCACTGGGCGCGTTTAAGTCCCTCCGAGAAGCCGCGGAGGCACTTCCTGGGAATTTGCGGGCGGAAAGAAGTAATATCATTCAAAAGCGGCGGAAGTTATTCCTTGATGCGAAAGTTTCTCCATTTTACATCGGCCGGAATAGTTTCGAGGGAAAATGTTAGTTGCGGGCAAAACTCCATCTCGACGATAACTTTTCCAATTATTATCAGATGGCAAATGGACACCCCTTTGTGTTTTCTAAGGCCAGCGCGGGGGCTCTGCTTGGGAAGCGCGAGAACTCCGGATAACTTAAATTGTAGCGTACGCGGACAGAAGATCTCGTCCGGCAATAAACCCCCCTCGATTGGAGTTGCGTGAGATGTCTGCGAGAAACGCAATTGTCATCCGTCGAACAGATTGTATTTTATGTTGAGATCCACGTTGAGAGAAAAAATTACGAGTAAATATGTTATAGTAATATGTCTATTCAGATAACATCGCGTAACTAAATATTGTTTGTTTGTAATAAACATTTTGTAATTTGTAATAAATACTACTTGTTTTGAAACATTATTGATCCGATATAAAATAGTTTTGATTTGAATAATACTACATTGGAAAAAAATTATTTTCAAATAAATATATTTTTTTAACATCACTTCCTTGATTTAAAAAAATATTTACTAAGTTTAAAAATAAATTATCATAATTAACTAATATTTATTTAAATCAAAAGAAATAATTTGATCGGAAGAAGCTTTTCTTTCAGTAACATATTTATTTGACTAACGAAATTATTTCTCATGATATATCTGTGGAAAGAATTTCTTCAATCTTCTATATGTTATCAATCGTTATCTTCTATATATTATCGTGTCTAATTTATAAAAATACTTGAAGAATTTTATGATAACCCTCCCTGCAATAACGCATAAATCTTGTTATCGTTGTTAGACATTGTCATAAAATTAAAAACTATTATCGTTGACAATATCTAAAAAAAAGAGCCGTTTGCCTAATATATATTCGTTATTGCGATAAATATCACCATGTGTCCTGGTAGTCGAATGATAGATACTCACATGTAGAGGGATCCAGGTTTGAATCCTGGCTGCACTGAGAAAAAAACTTGCTAACTTGACTAAATTTTTCAACTTGATTGAATTTCTTCCGTTCAAGTATTTATGTATTTAACTTAGGTACATAAAATACTCGAACTTTAATTTAAGCATTTATATATTTAACTTAAATATATAAATGCTTGAACTGAAGAAATTTAATCAAGTTGAAAGATTTAGTCAAGTTAACAACTGTTTCTTCAGTGTGAGATGTTATTTTTCGCAATAAATTCTTTACAGTTTTTTTTAAGACAAACTCACGAGCAACAAAATTATTAAATTGCTCGTCAGTTTAATCTGTATTATTACGTATTCCGGTTTCGGCAGAGGATTGTGTTTTAAGACCGTCGAATATGCGGCGCGCAGTTCACGCTAAGCTGGAGATTGTAAAAATTCACACAAAATTATTATTAGGCACCAAGATCCGCCACAGACCACTGCATGACCGATATTGGCTCTCTCATCTTTATACTATTATAGACATTTTCATCAGTCCCAATCTAATTATTGTTAAAACCTATCAAGTATCGACTTAATTTTGTCTAACAAGTTAAAAGACGATAAACATTATTTTCATTCGAGCTCTCGAGCATCGTAACAACTTGCTTTATGTCTTCTTTTTGAGAGAAGAGCGTTGGCAGTTTAAAATATGTTCCGCTCTCGCAATTTCTAAATCCGCTCACTTTACGCCATCGTCGATCGTTTCGGGAGTCAATGGGGCTATAATGCGAAAGGCTGCAGAACAGGCCTTTCCTCGGAAAGGAATCTCCGAGCGTGAACCGACGGAGGCGTGAATAATCCGCAAAACAAAGCGTTCAAAGAGCGGAAAATGAAATTATATCCTTGCGCGCGACCGGTGATACGACGACGTGTTCGCTTCGTCGAAGGCTAGCACGTTGAGAGTGAGAGAGAGAGAGAGAGAGAGAGAGGGAGAGAGCAGACCGGCGGATTTCCTGTAAGCGTTACGAGTCAATTTGCAGCTCTCGAGGTTTTAGTCGCTTCCGAAAGACGCCTTCTCGCTCGGCTCCGTTCGCTTCACGCGCGAGAGTTCGGCGACACGACGATTGTTTTTAAGCAGAAAAGCCGAGAAACGAGAGGAGACAGAGACAAGAAGAAGAAGGAGAGGAGAGGAGAGGAGCGCCGAGCGTATTGGCGATTCGGGGCGGCGCGGAACTTTCTGGCGAGCGACAATGGCGATTCAAGAAGTAATGAAATGGACTGAGGGCGAGCGCGACGACGTGGTCTTGAGGCGGAATTCCTCCGGGTGAATGGAAATCCTCCCGTGTGTTTACAAACAAGTGAAACTGGTTCCGAAGGGAGCGCTTATGCGAGCGGACACGCCCTATCCTACGGGCTAAGCGACCGTGCGAAAGAGCCTCCGTCGATGGGAGGAACAAAGCGGCGCTATCCTTTGTTTCAACCATTCGGCCCAAGGGAGGATATAACGCGAGTGTGTTAATTAAGACCGACCGACCGAGCCGGTGGGATAGGCGTATATACGCGCCGTGAAGAAGTATCGGGCGAAAATCTGGACTTTTCGCCGACGTTCGCGGCGCACTCGTTCTCTCTCTCTCTCGCCATAAAACCCGGTATTTTTATCCGCCGTGCCCATCGGTGCTAAAAGAACTCTCGAATCAGATTTCTCAAGGTGATCTTTCGGCCGAGTTTATGTTATGCCCCGGAAATCTCTCGATTAATCGTTCCGGTTTTATTAGGTCGACTGATAGAATCCCGTAGCATATTCTATTAGGGGAGAGTTGCCGAATGCGTACCACTTAGATCGTTTTTTTATTTATATTTCTCATCTGGCACTGACTTGTATGCAAATTAACATTGAAAATTGTATTACTATAATATTTAACACTTAAAAAATAACAAATTAATTTATTTTTATTAAAAGTCTTTGCAACATGCTACAAAAGGCACGCTTAAATCGTATTTTTGCAAGTATCGAATTTATGAATTAAAATAATTAATCATTTAAAGAAGCATCAACTAATACGTATTTTATTAATAATTTATCGAACAAGGGATCAAATATTTAATGATTGATAAATAATAATAATGAGATTAGAAGAAATAACGAATAAAACTGACTTAAATTTATTTTTGCAACTGGCATATTTTTATACAATTAGTAGTTTTATGATTATCACTTATCAATTTTACATTAATAATTGTTTATTGTAATAAAATTTGTGGTGGTATGATTAAGGAAACCTGACAGATTTTTATAAAAGTATTACTTTAATCTTTATAATAATTGTAAATATGTATATAATAAATGTAAGCTGTTTTGAATAAATCTTATTTTATAAAAATATAAAAATTCCGTTTTAAAAATCGCATAATTACATTATTATCAGTTACGCAAATTGATAAAAAATTAATATCAGCTGTACTTAATTTTTTAAAATATTGTTAGTATTCACAAAAGTATTCATAAAAGATGTAATCTGTTAAATTTTTATCTATAATACTCATTTCTCATTTATTTCATATTTTTTTGTTACTATGCATTTAATTTATATATACATTGCATGTATTAAAAATATATTAAAAATATATTAAAGATATAAAATATTGATGAGGTGACGCCTTCAGCAACTTTTCCTCTACATCGAATTGCGAAATTAAGACTTCACCTTATATTTGTATTCGTACTAAATAGTGCACAAATTATAAACTTCTGTGTTGTGAGATAATAATTTAGGACATTTTTGGTTTTAAGTGTGAAGCGCAATTAAGTTTACATAAACTATAATTAACCTCATCCAATTATTTACAAATGTAGTAGTTTCTATTAAATTAACTTTCATTGATTAAACAAGCTATCATTTAATTAAACTTCAAGAATCGGGAAATGTGCTACGTATTTTACATTTAAATAATGTAATTGAAGCTGAAGGGTTTCCTACAAGAATCAAATAATAAATTAAATTTTCCTACAAAAACCAAATAAAAAATTTAATTTTCAGGAAATAAAAAATTCTCATTTTCAAACCATTGTATAAATGTATTAATTTTTCACATAATAGGTATAAGAACAAATTAAGACTTTAATTAATATTTTGAGAATCCGTTTAAAGGAAAAAAAGAAATAAAAAAAAACATGATCTGGATTTGTTTAATTCCTGTGGGAATTTCGTATTTATTGTCTATTTATCCTGTAACATTTTACTTTTATCTTTTTTGTAACATTAATAAATATAAAGAGTTAAAAGAGTAATATTATTTAAATATAAAACAATAATTTTTCATTTTTTATTTACGAAATTTTACACATTTTGAAAAAATGGAGTTGTTTGGTTTTTACAGGAAATCTTTCATTTTGTTTTCTTCAGTTGTTAATTAAACAATGGTCCGAATCAATTAAATCGAAGGTGGTAATCTGTTTCTACTTTTTCCCTTTCTCTTTGACACTTAATATAATAACATAGAATCAACGTGCAATTTTGAATCGCTGCATTCTCCCTGTAATAACGCTGATTCCGTTTCTAACGCGATCAGCCACACACGATGGTGCGATGAAATCGTAGTGTGAATTAAAACGTGCGCGACATCTCGTTCGAATATCTAAAGGCAACACACATCGCGCGCTGCCGTGATTACAACCGAATCGCGCGATTCGACGATTGAACTCGTCGCGCCAGCATCGAGCGCGCGAGATCGGGGGCCGTTATTATCCGAGCGGATTATTCTACAAAATTCACGCGCGGCGCGTTATTATCATGCCCACGCCGCTGTTATTATACCAACGCGACGCAACGTAATACTGTTCGTCCATGTATATGCCGCTTCTATAACCGGATAGGATCGCGCCCGCGCCGGTCGAATTAATAGCGCGGGGCTCTCAATAGTCGCTCTTCGTATTATTCCCGGTTCTTTCGCGAGCGCACCGAGCCCCGCTCCCGGGGGCAAATCGTTGCGTATTTTCGGGCGAAACTTCGGGTCGAATATTCAGAGCGGCTCTGAAATTCGCCCCCGGTAGGATTTCAGGGAGCGATCCGGGGGAGAAAGTTTCTTCAGCCGCGCGAGAGGGCCGCCTTTACTCCCTCGTATACTTCCTCTTTCTCTCTTTCTCCCTCTCATCTGCGTTTGCTTCATTAAAATTGAAGGTTCCTCGTTGCCGTGCGCCGTAACCGAGTCGAAAGTCTACGGAAAGCTCGCTCACTCGCTCGCTCTCAGTTTTCCTTTGCATCATGACACGATGGCAACAAGCGCGACACGATGCCGCCGTGACGCGCAGTGCACGATTACTTCGTCTCGCTGTATTTAAAACCGAGTAGACTTCCCTCTCGCAGGCTTCGGCTTCGACGGCACGAAAGCGCGCGGGAATGCGAAAAGGTGGAAACTTGCATCTCGGCTTTCAGCGTCGCGAAAAGTTCTTTGTTACACGGGGAAAAGCCTTCGAAAAGTACGGAACGTTTCCTGATGCCGTCTATTTATTCTCGATCATAATCGCTGTATGGGCGTCGACGTTATAAAAGTATATCGCTCGCGAAACCGTACTTTCGTATAGTATTACTTTGCATTTTCGATCGGTTGTCGTATACTTACGATATTCGAGAAGTGTGCAGTCACTTCCTCTTTTTGTCAGCTGTATTTTCTTAACGACAGTTTGATTATGCAATTACTTTCTTTCCAATTTTATTTTTTTTCTAATTTTTCTATAATATTTAACACTAAAAATTTTTTTTTTATAATACAATATTCCTAATCCTTGGGGTAAACTTTTGTTAAAGCACAAAGCTGGATTAAAGTTCCCAGAAGGTAACTTTTTACTTATTTAATCGCACTCCCTAAAGCATAACTTGTTTTTAATATCCAAATACTTACGGATTGGGAAACCATAAAATGCTTCGGCATTGGAATGCCAGGCACTTCTTAATTTATTCTATACGATATTAAAAGAGAAACGGCGACAGTTCTCAGATATAAAGGAAGATAGTGTACCTTTGATCAATTTTGACTTTTTATTATGCAAGTTTCATCTAAAAATAGCAAAACAATTCTAAAATATTTTTTTTTCAAATTGACATTGAAATATACATATATTTTTTAGCTTAAATTGTTATATATTTTTCATATACTCTTTTTAACATTAGGAAAAAAAATTTGAATTTTGATCAGAGGACAACACCCATAATGTATGTATCTCTAATCAATATGCATAAAAAGTCAAGAAAATTTCATATTTTTGTATTTATATTTTTAATATTTTTTTACATTATGTAAAACTTTACATAAAATATACGAAAATTAACTTGAAAAAACTAAAATAATGTAAGGACAATAGTACAATTCCGTACTCCAAATTCAATCTTACGAAAAATCAAATTTCTTTATATATTATTTCTTTTTCAAAACTTTACTTTGAGCTTTCTTTTATTTTACGTTTTTAAGGTACAAATCTGTTACTGATCGAAAGTATAATGTTTGCTCATTTTCTATTTATTGTTAATTTTATAAAAATCGTAGGTTAAGATTAAATATTGAATTTTAAAAATCTTTAGATAATTACTTAATAATATAGACAATTAAAATATAAAATTATTTTATATTTGAATTGTCTATAAAAAAAAATAGTTTTAAGAATTTTCTTAAATCTATAAAAAATTAAGAAAATTCTTAAAACTATTTTGTATATATTCAAACAATAAATTAATTGTTGCTCGTAATAGCATAATTCTCTTTACATTTTATTATTAAAATATATATATATAATATTATATAAATTACATTTTATTACTAAAAGTGTAAGTTATAACACGCTGTAGTCAAACTACAAACTGTATATTTTTACTTTTATAAATATCCAATAGATTCACAGCATAACATGGTCAAAGGTACAAACGAAAGATCAAAGAAACACCACCTTCCCCTATCGTATGCGAATTTTTTATATTTCTTCGAGGATTTCTAAAATATATATATTCAAAGTCAAATAATTATTTAACTTTTTCAATGCGCCAAAGAAGTGTATCAAATCGATGGATTGTGTAGAATACTCCAAATCCACTTTGATCCATAGCTGTAGGACATAAATACGTCGCGAAGCTTTACGGAGGATAATTATAAACTAGTCGATCAATCGGAGCGGAATAAAGAAATGTTAAAGAGTACTTATTCGGAAACGATACTCCGGATAAGCCTCTCGCGTCATTAAATCGAATGGATTCGCTTTCGTCGTCTATACGGGAGTCGCTGTTTATTCAGCGAATCGATCCAACGAGGGCATCCGGCATCGCTTCAGGACTATGGACATTTCGATCGACGAGGACAAGCGCGATTCAGTATCTAACGCGATACGTAAACACAATTTTCCACGGGAAACAAACGCGAAGCGTCGGGAGAAGGACTTTACCGTGCGAGAACGGACGATCAACCTTTCAATAAATAACGCCGCGCGAAAAACGCGTGCTCGACGTATGAAGAGCGTCGGTGTAATAAACGCGACTCGCCGCGAAACCTCCGGCTCTTCCGCGTGCATGAGAGACGAGCGCCGCTTTAAATTAGTCGTAACCTGCGCGCGAACCGGTTCGATCTCCTCCCACCCCTGCCCACCCCTTCACCCTTTCCTTCCCGTCCCTTTTTCCATCGTCATTACTATCGCCGTTCGAGCGTCAGATTGCTTAATCGCAAAATTGGCCTGGCTAACGCGCGGCCGGCAAGCGGACAAAGCGAGCTGGGGGCCGAAGGGAGGGCGGGAAAACGGAAGAAAATAGCGGAATGGAAATCGCCGGAGATGCGCGCCACAACAGCGAGCTGGTTTCGTTTCGCCGACGACAAAAAGATCGTCGATTGGACGTTGCCGATCGAAGGGAACGAAAGGGACAATTTTCGCTGTCCATCGTGGCATCGTGGCCGACGCGCGACGGGAGCGGTAGAAAAGGCAAACCGGAGCTCGAAGGAGGGAATTGAACAGATGAAAACGGAATCGTTAATGGCAGCTCGCGAAGAACAATTGCACATTGTAATTAAATATGACACGATTAATGGATTATAAATAGACCACACATACTGGATTATCATACATATTTTATTATTATATTTTATTTTAAGATGCATTTATTATTTCTCTCTTTTTCTTGACGTTATTAAAATACATGTTTTTCTATCTCATACACTGGGGGAAAATTTTACAACACTCTTCCGCTGTTTATACGCTCTACGTCATCTTTCTCTTCCTTCATGTCAGCACCGACTTGTTTTATTGCCTTGCATTACAACTGATTTAGCCATAACTCATGTAAATTTCTTTTATATTATTATATGTTATATTTATATAATTTTTTTACGATAAATTTTGAACTTGTTTTAAAAATGTATCTTAAGCTCATGTAAATCTTCTGGTGTCCAATCTTAACTTTAATGTCATTTCAATGTATTTATGTAATAATTTATTCGTATGTTAGTGAATTGCTATATATTATATTTTGCGTTTTAATAATTTTTAAAGTCTTTTAACAGTGCTATGTATCTAATCATCTTATTAATGTTAATTTTCTTCGTAAAGTGTATATACTTTAAGTTAATTTAAATAGTCTACTTTTGTAATCAAATAAAATAACCACTTTGCACGAGCAACTGCCCACTTTTAGATGTAGTGTAGCTATAATAATTCTTTATTTTACATAAATTTGTGTAGTCGAAACGTACGGTTTCAAATTTATGTAAAATAAAGAATTATTATAGCCACACTACATCTAAAAGTGGGTAGTTGCTCGTGCAAAGTCGTTATTTTGTTTGATTACATTTGTAAATAAGCGAGCCTGTTCCTTTACTCTTATTATTAGTCTACTTTTGTTTAATGTTAATATTGATTAGGTAAGGCATCGTATCAGTCGCTTGGCTGTAGCCTCATCTATTGTGTGCTCAGTTATTATTATAATCTTTTTACAATGGCATATATTTTATCAAATCTTTATGTATGTGTATTATATTCCACGCAATTTAAATTAAATTTTCAAAAAAATATATTAAATTATCTAATTAAATTTTTTTAAAATAAAAACGTGAAGTGTACCTTGAATAAAATGAAATAATAATAAAGTGGACGTGAATATTTCGCGCCTTAAAATAATCGACGGCAGTCGATTGATCCAATGGAAAAGATGATTACATTGGATTAATATCGCTAAAATGTATTCTACGTAATCGAAGTATGATTGTTTTGGGGTAATCTTAAATAAGGAAATGAAGGGAGATGGAAGAATTCGAAGCGGATGAGGAGAAAGAGACACGCTCGTATAACGCATCATTGGACTTTGAAATTGGTTCGCGTAATAGCATTCTCTGAAAGGTAATGACGTTACGAGATGATGCCAATTTTGATTCTGGCCATTTCGAGCCGCTATTTCCGATGCGATTCCCGCTATGTCGTTGGACACAATGTAAAAAGACTGTTTAGCGCGAACGAGATCGAGGCGTGTTCGGATTTGTCGTTCGATCGTCGATGCATTAGGATTCGATGATTTTCCCACGGAATAGAGATCATTATTTCAGATACGGGCGATGGTACGCGCGCTCTCGAACGACTTTATCCGCGCCGGAGAATATCCCAAGATGTCGAGATAATATCTTTGAGGGAGAGGGGGGGGGNGGGGGGGGGAGAGAGAGAGAGAGAGAGAGAGAGAGAGAGAGAGAGAGAGAGATAGGAGAAAGAGAAAATGTTGAGGAATAATTTATAGCACCGTGATGTTCCAATTTAGATAAATGCACTTTAGTGATAAATTATTTCTCATTTGCGATGGCAAGCGACTAGAAAATGACACGGTCCAATGTGAAGCTTCAAAGGGATTAACGAACATTGTTAATCGAATTTCTATTCAGAACAAAAAGATTCGCGCGAGTGCGGATTTTGTTTCTAAAAGATATCCACATTTATATCTCCCGGCGCGGCGCTTTTTATACATACGGCAATTTGCGCTTCATTTAAGTTACACGTATCGACAAAGGCAGTTCCGCAAATTAACAAAAATCTATACATGTGTGAAAAAAAAGGGAAGCAGTGAAACAAACGCTTTAAATATGTGAACCCTCGATTAACAACTCGGAAAAGATACAGTTTTCCATTTTGTACGATGTTGCATTAAATCGGCGTGCTGTTTTCTGAATTGGGAGATTTGGAGAGCGTAATTCGGAACGAAAATAAATACAGAAATCGACGACGAGGGAAGAGACGGAGTATCGTTGCCCGAAATACGTTCTAATTTCGGTTACAGTCCCGATCGAGCGGGTTTCGAGACTCGGTAAAACGTGTACCCGATACGCATTCTGTACGCTTCCATTTGTCATTTAAGCGGATACGGATACAAGTTGAGCCGTCCGACCGAGCACAATAGTGCATCTTTCTCGTGTAAACGAGCAGGTTCGCGTTCACGTGTGCGCATGTATTTTTCGCTCGCCCACCAATACATTCCGTACCACAAGTTTTCAGCGATGAATGCATTACGTGATGCGCGATACGCATACGAATGCCCATATCGAAAATGCAATAAATAAACGAATGCACGAATTGTGCGATGGCAAAAATCAGGTTTGATAATTAAACCCATAGACCCGTGACACGTTTTTTAAATACGCCGTTCGGCGCTGCATAAATCTTGCAGGATCCAGAGATAATTATAAACAAATACATTAACGTTCATTTCTAACTTTTCTCGTTAAAGAGATAAATATTTTTTTCAAGTTGCCTAAGGAGGTAATTAACTGATATTTCCGTTTGAGATTGGGAGACTGGAAGCTTGTTGAGCGTTGGATTGCAGAGTTCAATCTATCGGAACGATCACCCTCCAGTTGACGATAGTATTAACTTGTACATACGACCACTTGTACACATACCGCTTGCCTCCATATAGCAAAACAAACGTAACCCTATCCATATTCAAAGTATCGCTTACAGCGGGACCCCACGACCGCAGTGTTATTAATACTTGTGCCGTTGAATAGATAAAGTCCATTAAGGGCGAGGCGATAGCAGTTTGCGAACCGAATGCGACATCCATTAACAAAAGTGCCTTTACAAAGGTACATGTTTTAAGAACACCGGCTACCCCGAGCGCTACTCCCGCTCTGAAAGCGAAAGACGAATGTCGAACTCACAAAGCTTTCGGGGAGGCAAGAGAGCGGCGAGAAAGAAAATATTTTAGAGAAAGAGCGTGAAAAGCGCACAATAGGTACCGTTGAACGCGGAACTCTCGTATAAATAATTTTTAAATGCATTACGAGTTACGAGTAGATGAACATAGCCAGAATGGAAGGGAGGGAGAGAGGAGGCTCAACGCGCTATGTAAATTTCGGCCCTTCGGTCGGGCGAGGTGCTCTTTGATGTCGAATGACGCATAGAACCGACGCCCCTGTACCAATTGTCCTCCCCGCCGCTTCGATTCGATGTTTACGCCGATCCGGGCGCGTTTCGAGTTTACTCGCGCGAACACGACAGAGAGGTGCTTTTCATGTTCGACGAACAATTAGGCTTGTCGTCTAACCAGACGTCGTTTAGATTAAAGATACTGCATCGAGAGAAGCAGCGATGTCACTCATTGCTTCTCTCATCAAAAGAAGAGCATCACTAATGTATTTACGTTAAACAGTTAAATAAATGTAATGTAAGAGTATATAAAAAATACTGCTAAAAGAAAAGCATTTACTCTCAATTTACTTTTTTCTTCTAAAGTAATTATCTTTAACAAAGAATACTTGTTTTAAAATATACTCGTCACAAACTTTAGTAAAATTCGTCGTATACTAAAAAAAAAGAATGTACTTTCTTTATAAAATATTATAAAACTGTATTGAAGAAAAATCAGAATAATAAATCGAATTTTTTTGTTTGAATTTAATATTCTCTTGATATTCTTTAAAATATTAAGTTTCTACACAGAAAGAACAATTTTACTGTAGTATCTAAAAATATAGCTAGATACGAATCAGAAAATAATTTTATGTTGGACTATCAAAATAATTATGTAAGACGATTAAGCATGATGATACGTCTGCAAAAAGTTTTGACATTCTAGCAATCAGCTTAAACATCCAATATAATTTTTTTATGGTTTAACATAACTACTTTCAAATCTGTATTTCAGCAAAATTATCTTTTCCTTAGGGTTCAGAATATGTTTCGAATTTTCATGCTTATGATAGATTTACAAATAAATTTATTAAAATTTATGAAATAATATTTGAAATGCATACATAATGTTTAATTAAGCATACATAATATTTAATTAATTCAAGTATATATTTTTCTATGTGTACACAGAAGTTTATTTTAAGTTAAATATTATACTTGTTGTAATTAAATGACGAGTGTATTTGAAGATTTATTATATTAAGAAGATATTCTTTGCAAAGATAACCGTTACTTAAATAAGAAAATAATTAAAAATTGAGTAATCGCTTTTCTTAGCACTCAAAAATGATATTTTTCGACGTGTACGTGCTGTTGAAAAATTTTTGTTCAAACCTACCCCTAGAATAGAATTAAAAAAATAATATAATAGCTTTTTTTGTGTTTTTACATGATATCATTGTATAGGTATCGGAATGAATGGAAATATTACAACAGAATCGAGCAACAAATTCTCCATATAGGGAGGAAGCAATTAGCAAAGTTCAATACTTTCCTCGTATATCCCTAGTTTCGATTAGCGATTTCTCTTTCAACCGAACAACTCGACACGCCCGCTCTCGCCATTCTTTTTTTTTTCTCTCGCATTCCGGAGGCGAATTTCTGCTAATGAAGGTACAACGAGTTACGCACGCGGATCGGCCGCGCAGTTAGAGCCGCGTGTTTCGACTTCCTTGCGATAGGCTCGATCATTAAAATCTCTCGCACATTCCAACGGAGGCAGAGCGCTAACGAGCGGCGCGGTAACACTCCGCTCCGCTCGGACGATCGTTCTCGCATTGTGACGCGATGGCATTTTGATTTTCATTTATTTTCGCAACGATAGCTGTCAAACTTACGACGCACTGTTCGCCTATTCTCGATGGCGTCGCGAGGTGAAGTGCTCGGCAATACGTGACCGACATGTTCTTCGTTGAAGTTCTATTAATCATCCGCTAATGAGTTGTACATTATTTATTAACCGTGCTTTAGCGCGACAGGGTGTGATAAAGCCCAAACGAATAGGGTAACAGGTACAGTGATTGATCAGCATATAGTAATTGACCACAACGCATGGCGCGCCGCAATATATCAAAACCGACAATATATCAATTATAATTGTTTTTAAGACAAACCTCGAAATGTGTTCTTCGCAACACTAACATGTGTTAATTAACTTTATAATTAGCGCATGTTTTCGCTAATATTTTTCATTCCCTGTGTTTATTACATAGAGCAGGCACGAAAAAACGATAAATAAGAATAAGGTTGGATGCCATATTTACGCATGGACTGTTAGAAATAACAGTTGAAAAATAAAATTGAATTTTTCTGATTTTTTTTGTAATTATATCCTTTTGTGCTGTGTAACGAGATGATGCGGCATTTAATTAAGTAGCCAAGGAATGGTAAATAACTCTGTTTACAAAGATGCAATTTTACGATGGTCGTTGACCAAATAACTGCAGTTACAATAAAACGTAACAGAATCACCATTACAGTTACAGGAGAAACTTTGCTCCGACTTTGAAAAATCTAGATTCTTATAAAACTTGGCGCGTTCGTAGGATAGCACAATGGATGCGTTGCAATTGTTCGCCGATGCGGAAAAATGATTTCAAGTTAATGTAATCATTATGGTTTAAGTTAACGAAAACAGTTTGATTAGCGGAACAATCATGAGCATTCAATTTAGGCATAATCGAAGGGGAAGGGGGGGGGGTTTCGCTAATTTGATCCCTCACGGTCGCGCCCGAGGAGCTAACATAATTAGGGCTTTAATAATTTAACGGTTATTATCGAGGAAAATACATGTGCATACGCGCGATACAATTTTATAGATACACGCGAGCTTTCTGCTCCGCAATGTCAGTTAACATGTTACTCGTTAACGACGTTAACGAGTGAAATACAGCTTGATTGAAAAATGCAGCGGATTTCGGAGCGACGGGATGCATCGAACAATAGGGGAAATATCGTGTTTGCGACGCGGGTTTCCTCCCCCCGCGCATTATCGGCTGCCGATTTTTATGCGCGGCGCTCCTATCGGAGGATACGCGACGTGTAAAAGCTCTTTCGAATATCGCGCGGGCATACGCGCGGATTTGTCGTTTGATCGGCTTCGCGGCCGCGGTCAGCGCGAACGCGCGTCCACCGCCGATCCCGCGGCCACCGACCGGGAAGTGGGATGTACCGAT